>OOIL02000242.1:539292-602071 GCA_900332095.2 Cuscuta campestris | reverse complement strand
AGCATCTTCATCCTCGATCTTCACATCGATATTACGCAATTCTAATAGCAAAGTATTTAATTGCTCTAAATGTTCCCTGAGTGGTGTACCTTCAGCCATTCGTAAACCGAATAGACGTTGTTTCAGAAGTAGCTTGTTGGTTAAAGATTTCGTCATGTACAGACTCTCCAACTTCAACCACAAGCCAGCAGCAGTCTCCTCGTCTGAGACCTCCGTGATAACGTCATCTGACAGACACAGCATGATCGTCGAATGCGCCTTCTCTTCCAGAGTCGCCATCTCAAGAATAGCGACGGCGTTTTTGTCTTTCAACAATGGCGCCTAGAAACCTTGTTGTTTCAACAAAGCCCGCATCTTGATCTGCCATAAACTAAAACTGTTCCTCCCTGTGAATTTGTCGATTTTCACGTTCAAAGCAGACATCTCGAAATTCTCCAAGAACACAGATTAACCTGGCTCTGATACCAGTTTGTTGTGCAGAATTCGAGAATAAGAGAAAAATATAAACTAGAAAACACGACAACAGATTTAACGTGGTTCACCAACGTTGTGTTGGCTAGTCCACGGGGAAGAGGGGGAGCAGTTTTATTTCTGATTTGGAGAGGCAAGAACAGAGTACAACAACTAGGGTTTGTGGTAGCACCCATATAAATAGTGCTTGGCGAAACCCTAACAGACTTAGGCCCAAAAATACAGAATTAACAGATAATTAAACAAGCCCAAATAGAATGGGGTTCGGACACCTCAGAATTCGGACTTCTCAGAATTCGGATTTCTTGACTTCTCCGGAAATCGGATTTCTCGAATTCTCCGGAATTCGGATTTCTCAGAAGTTGGACTTCTCCGAATGTTGTAACGAGTCAGATTCAAGGCATTACAACAAAAAGATATTTTTTTCTTTAGAAAATATATTTCCCCGAATCAAATGAAGCCTAAATCATGTAAATTTATTAAATTACGATGATAGTCTCACAATCAAATTTTGTTAATCTTTGATTTTGTTCCGTGCAAGTTACGTGCAACATCCGTGGGCAGCTACTGTTTTAACTAGTATTTTAACTCGTACGACGCATGATGTTGAATGATTTTTTTGACATCTCAAAAATGAAATAAGAATTTTTTTTAGACGAGGGGAGTGGTCAGAATGTCATTTACTCGTAAAATATATGTACGAGGATGACACATCGGCTAAATAATTGCGAGAATATAATGTAAAAATAATTGTTGTTTTTTAATATTCCAAAGTATAATATAATTAAGTTTATTTTAAGATTTAATTTTTGACGTTTAAGATTTTTATTAATTTTATTTATGTAATATTATATTTAGTTTTAATTAAAATTAGTCTAGAAATATAATTACAACAAATAATTTAAGAGGGAAGAAACACATTATATTGTCAAGAAAGTTGAGTTTTCGCGTTGTTGGACGTTGCGCTAGTTTGCATAAGCAGAAAGTATTCGAGGGGTAGACGATCCAATTTTGATTCATGAAAACTGCGTTAATGGATAAACATAGAATATGTGCAAGTATCACATGTAAATTTTATTTTCTATTCTTAATATGCGATTAAATGTCTTACTAAGTATGCGTGGCATTCCCGTCCTTGCCTGACATGACCTATGATCGATAGATAGTGAATGTTTGTTTTTCATTGACTTATGTGTCTTCACTTCTTTGGCAAACTCTGAAACTCATCTTTCAACTTTTTCATTTTGTCTAAAATAATTCTTCCGTAAAATATTCTTTCACGCTATAAAAATTATGGAGAGAGTACGTGTATAGATTAAAAAAGCTTTGTAGGAGCATTTGACAATATAATGGCTAGTCGAAAAGCTTTAAAAATTAAAATATATAATTTAAAATTTAAAATTCTAAAGTTTTAAAATTTTAAATATTAAATTTTAAAGTTAAGAAGAATTTGAAGAAACTTGAAAAAACACGAAGAAACTTAAAAAAAACTTAAAGTTAAGAGTTTATACTCTAAAAAACAGACTCTTAGATCATACTCCCTCCGTCCCAGAAAACATGAGAATTTTGATTTTGAAGAGGGATTTAAGGAGAGTGTATTTTGGTATTGAATTGTCAAAAATATTCTTTGATGTGATGGGTAAAAGTATAATTTGATGGATAAATTATTAGTAAATAGGTATGATGTGATAGGTTGGGTATAAAAAAGTAAGAGATAAAAGTGACTTTAGAATAGAAATGAGAAGTGTTTTTTGGGACGAATGAAAAAAGAAAGGAGAAAAGTTTTCAGAGACGGAGGGAGTATCATTTATTCATATGTAGTATACGCAAAGTGATCACACTAAATTTGGTGATTTAATTTGAACAACTTAAGTCTCTAATCAATGAAAAAGATTTGGTAATTAAGAAAGTTATTGATTATCACGCCGGTGTTAAGAATTTATGCTAAGCAGTGTTAATTAGTAAAATTTATACTGAATAAGATTAAAATATAAGTCATTTCCCAATGTAAAACTTAATTTTTTTAATTTTCTAAATAGAACTTAATAGTGACTAGTTAGGTATAGTGAAAAAAATAATATTCAAGTGATGCTGGACATTTAATTGAATAATGACTAATAGATAATGACCAATGGTCCTACATTTAGAAATAAAAACATATGGTCCTATATTGAGAAAGTCATTATGTTTTAGTCCTATTTAGGTAAGTTACTTCCTAAAAGCTAAAAAAACTGAATCAACAGAGAACAATCTTGATTGACCCGGCCCTCCACGCTTGGTCGACATCCGGTCATGATCTAAAACACCGAGGCTAAGGTGCATGCATTCCCTTTTCGAATTTAAAGTTTGGCCACTAATATCTCTTAAAATGTATTAGCAAAAAATTATTAAAAAGAATAATTTAAAGCATTTTCTGATACCAAGAATTTGGCATAATTTTTATATTTGAACTCATTGTATATTTTTATATATATTTAATCAAACTTTTGACATGATATCCAAAGCGAAACAAATAATTTAATAGAAATGAATAGGTACCCAACATCAACTAATAGAATTTATAAATACTCCACATATTATTATTAATACTACCCCACCATCATACTTTCTCCCACTAACTTTTTTTAATGTTTCTTTGAATTTTTTTAGAAAATAATATCAAAATAATAGTATTATTATTATTATTATTATTTTTATTATTATTAATCAACCTATAATTATTAACCATCTACCTTTTCTTATTGATGTTCCACCTTTTTATAGTAATAATATTATCATTATTATTAATACCCGACTTCATATTTTTGTATCACGATTTTTTTAATTTTTTATTTAGATGTAAAAAACTGATTTATATATTAATGTTTGAAATTGCGTTGAACTTTGAATGTGATACTTCGTAAATCTATTTTTCCTTGAGTATAGATTTTTTTTATCTTTATCACAGTGGAATATGCAATGCTAATATTGGAAAAAATAAACACATTTTTTATAATCTCAAAATTAGGTTTTCTCCTTTTCTTTATACACATAATAAAGAATATTGTATCATATAAGTTATCATTTATATATTACCATTATGGTACACGAAATGTTATCATTTATATATTCGGAGTATTATTTATTTATGTTAAGGAATATTATTTTGACTCTAATATTTTCTCAGTTTCATTATACATTCATATAATAATAAAATGCAGTTATATATTACCATAAAATACACAAACACCATATATAATTCAAAGTTAATGGGCGGGAAGATGATGTCAACGGGCCTGTTTGGTAATAGCGGTAGCGATTAGCGTTAGCGTTTTGAAAAGGCTATCTAGGGCAGCGTTTAGCGTTAGCGTTTTCAAAGTAATCTGCACCGTTAAAATTTTATCCAAAACGCTAACGCTAATCTCTAACGCTACTCCCAAACAGATCTAATATTTCCTCTACTTTTTAATGAAGTATCGATATTGATTTTATGTTGGGAGATTTTTCCCACGTCGGAAAAGTAACAAAAAAGTCCAACATATAATTAAGTCTACGGTGAGGTTCCCATGACGTTGGTCGTTGGAACCTCATGTCATGGGCTAACCCGAGGGCGCTCCGGTGTCCCGTTCGTAAAATTGACGGTTCCATTACAAATGCTTTTTCTAGGAAAGAAGGAGTAGTATAAAAAAGATATTTTACCCGTTCATGAAATAAAGCTACAGTTTAAATAAACTTTAATTTGATCATCCGTGACATACAAAACTCAATTATTAAACTTTATTTATTCATTCTTTAATATCACCCAAATTAGTTTTAAACGCAACTTTAATCATGCCGAGTATATACTAAATTTAGTATGGAGGAGTATAAAAATGGTGAACGTTAAAGTGTGATTTTGATAATCTTTTCGTTCCAAATTAGATTTAATTTCAGAATTCAAAGAACGTGAATATTCTGTGTTTTTAATTAAATATAATATTATTTACAAGTTGGTATAGAACTTGGAATGTAAGTACAAGTTGGTGGCTGCAATGAAAAACAAGCATGTAAAGCATGAAACCTTTATAAGTGTCAAGCACAGAACCTCATGTTTACGTCAACTGACTAAAATTATAATTGCTGGTGGGCGTTGCGTAGTTAGCAATGAAAGATATGCCAAGGGAGACAACTAAACTAAGCATAGGGTTTCTACAAGTACTAGGTGCATGCTTCACTCTTTGCCACCAATCTGCAATTAAATCTAATTTACCTTCTCTTAGAGATTGTCAGCTGGGTCTGAGAAAAAAGCTTCGGGGATGACTCTAATCTTTTTTTCTAAAACTATAATTATTGGTGTTCTGCCGGTTGTCATCTTTTTTATTTGTTTTTAAAATAATCATGGAGTAAAATGATAGGAAAAAAAGAGTGGTGCTTTTGGAGGGTCCAGTTTAGTTCATTCAACCCGCGAGTCGGTGTGGCTCTATTTGCCACGTGTGTGTCTCTGCATTTGGCAGTAAAAAAACATGTAACGTTGCAAGAGAAAATCGAATAAAGTGGGAAAAAGAACGTAAGATTTGTTTAAAAAATAAAAATAAAATTAAAGTTTTGCCCCTAGGTAATTTTTAAATGAAAAAGCTAAGAGCCAAAGAAGAAAAAGGTGGTAGAAAAAAGTGAACTTAGCCTGTTTTGCCTCTAGTTTTAAAATGAAAAAGAGTGAAAGAAAAAAAAAAGAAGGGTCGTAAAAAACGTGAACTAAGGCCGTTTTGCCCATAGTTTTCAAATGAAAAGAAGCGGAAAAAAAGGGAAAGAAAACGTAGACTATGACGAGTTTGACGGAATGTTCACGTGCAAGTTTCGAGCAAAAAAACTAAAAAACTAAATGGTGGAAGTTTACATTCAAAAATAACAAATTTATAAGTTCTGTAATTTTTCTTATTTTCCTTCACCTAAAATTAAATCAAAACAAAAACCGACACTAACTATTCTCGAGGAAAAAAACTGAAAATGAAAAAATAATAATAAAAGAACGTATTCAAATCCGGATTTTGTGGCCACGTTGTGTCTTACGTGTTTATATTAATAAAGTAATTGAACGCGTACAATTTAAAAAAATCGAATAAAATAAAAAATACGTAACGTATGCTAGACATGAGAAAAAAAAGATTATCAAAAGAAAAAAAACGTGAACTTTTTTAGACGGTTAGACATGTCAGAAACGGGCGTTTCCCTCGTCACAGATCCGGATTTTACGGTTAAAGGGTCCCGGTTTTAGCGGTTAAAAACAAAACAAGAGAGCAATATATACTCCCTTTATTAAAAAAGGGGGTGGCCGGTTTTGTCAATGCTTAGTCAGTCGCACGTAAGGAGGCAGTGCATGACATAACACGTGTACCAAATATAATAAATACCCTCTCCATTCTTAAATTATGTCTATGTTTTAATTTTAGAAGCTCAAACATCCACTCGACATGTCTCTCATCTAGAGTCTGGAAGATAGTGAAGAAGATAAATTATGATATATTCTTAATCTGGTTTTTAAAAAGGATACCTCATGCCTGATGCGTACTAAGAGTTACGGAGCATTACAAAAAATAGAATGCATATATTCAGGAGCGGATCCAGTGCAAGGCCATGGGGGGCACTTGCCCCCAGTCAAAGCTTATAATTATCAAGAGTTTACATTGGTTAAGTTGATAGTGCTCCCATTCTAAAATGTGTGGTGCCCCCACTAATTTTTGTAAGTTTTACTCCCCAAATATAAAAAAAAGTTGGGAACAAAATAATGTGTATTTTTATATTAACAAACATTTCAATATTAATTTCATTAAAAAATACTTCGTAACATTTACTCCTAAGCAAGTTATTATTTACTTTACAGGTTTATACTTATTTTATGATTCTTAATACAGAGTTGCTATAAAATAAAATAAATAGTCTATTCTAAAACTTAAATATTATAAGTTTTTCATAAATTATATTATATTATAAAAATCATATACATAAAATTACATTTTTAAAATAATTACAAACACGCAAGTAACAGCCACCCACCAACTTCCAAACAAGGCCTTAGTTTATTAGCATTATTAATGATTGTTTGAATATAATCTGAACGTGAAATCTTTAAAATTTGATAAATGAAGCCTAATTATAGAGTAATATATTTTGTACATTACATTTTACCATTTTAGAACATTTTAATTTTAATTTTTCAAAAGATGATTTCAGATGAAATCTAAAATATATTTTTTCAATTTACGGTGGCTCTTTATAAAAAATCCAGGGGGTGGAGTGGAGGCGGACTACCATGAACCCTAGTACTAATGTGCCCCCGATCATATTAGTTTCTGGATCCGCCACTGCATATATTGTCATTGCCGGAATTCGACTCTAATATCTATGAGCTTGCATCCTCTCTTTGGACCAGTTAAACTACCCATGTGGTTTTATTTGTTTTTATTCTAAACATAGATTAAAAGAAAGTAAACTTAAATTGCTAATATCCAGTAATGGCGAATAAAGGGAATAAAACATACTCCCTCTGTTGAGTCTGTTTCACAAAATCCTTTCTCTTTCGTTTTTTTTGCTTTCCACAAAACACTTCCACTTTCTATTAAAAAACCACTTTTACCTTTACTTTTTCATACCCTACCTATCACATCATACTTTTTCACTAATAACCAAACTATCACATCTTACTTTTTCCCATCACATCAGGGGCAAAATTGGAAAGTCAACCAAAATTACACTTTCTTTATTTTTTTCCCCAAAGTCAAAACTGGAAGGGTTTTGTGGAACGGAGGGAGTATTTAGTTTTATTCAGCAAAAACGTACTCCCTCTGTCTCTTTGAACATGAGATGTTTTGATTTTGAATAGATTTAAGGGAAGTGTATTTTGGTATTGAATTTCCAAAAATGTCTTTTGATGTGATAGATAAAAGTAGGATTTGATAGGTAGATTATTAGTAAAAAAAGATATAATATAATTAGGTAAGATATAAAAAAAATAAGAGATACTGAAAGTTGAAAAATGAGTTTTGGAGAGAAGAAATGGCAAAAAATCAATTAACAACCCAACCCGACCGAACATATGAACCAACATTCACTACAGATCATAAATCAATCAAGTCAGAAAAGAAAATATATAGCTTAATTACACTTCTTCACAATTCATTCATGTCTTGTTCTTACACGTTATGATATTTAATTCTATTTAATAAAAGCATTATTAATTAAATAAAGAAAAGAACTAATTAAAGACAATACATATATTTAATTATCAAGTCCACACCATCCGATCCATCCATCGATCTGATCATGCCACCTTCCCTAGTTCTCTCTTCTTCAAGCGCTGCGGTTGTTACCCTCTCCCACGTTCCCTATACAAAAAAAACATTTATTTTCACTTGAACTTTTATGATTTTCAATGTAATAGTTTAACCATTAATATCGATACAAAATATAGTTTATAGGAGAAAGAGTTTTTTGAGATGGCGTATATGTTTTTTTTATATAAAATTTAAAGCAAGTTTCAAATAAGAAAAAATGCGATTAAGATTTGTGATAAAGAGATAAGAGAAATTTACCTAAATAGGACTAAAACATAATGATTTTCCCAATATATTACCATATGTTTTTATTTCCCAATGTAGGATCTTTGGTCATTATCAAGTAGTCATTATTCAACTTAATGTCCATCATTACTGGACATTATTCCTTCCACTAGGTCATTATTAAGTCCTATTTAGGGAATAAAAAAGTTTAAGTCCTACATTAGGAAAGTCATTATGTTTTAGTCCTATTTAGTGCAAATTTCACAAGAGGTAATTGGTCTTCACACAGTTTTAAGAAAAAAGCGTTAAAATGTAAAATGCGGGGCTTGAAATGTGAAAGAAAAAGTTGTGAACCACTCGCACTTTATTTTAAAAAATAAAGAAATACTCCCTCCGTTTCACAAAATCATTCCCATTTTGACTTTGGGGAAGAATAAGGAGAGTATAATTTTGGTTGACTTTCTAATTTTGCCCCTGATGTGATGGGAAAAAGTATGATGTGATAGTTTGGTTATTAGTGAAAAAGTATGATGTGATAGGTAGGGTATGAAAAAGTAAGGGTAAAAGTGGTTTTTTACTCCGTAATAGAAAGTGGAAGTGTTTTGTGGAAAGCAAAAAAAACGAAAGAGGAAGAGTTTTGTGAAATGGATGGAGTAAATAATTAACACAAGGGAAAAAAAATAAACAAAAAATAAAATGTAAACAAAGAAAGAAGCTAGGAAGAAGAAATGTGAACTAATTAAATTAAATTTTACTTCCACGACGAGGGCCAGCATGATTTGGGTCCCTCCACTCCTCCTCAGAGTCACGCACTTCTCCGGAGAGGGAGCTTGAGCTCTCTCCAAGGGAGAAGTTCGCCGGAGAAGAAGAGTTAAGATCAACAAAGGAAGGAGGGGAGGGAGGAGGAAGAGGTTCAGAGTGATGAAGCTCCCCAAATAGCTCAATCACAGTGGGGCGGCGGACGTTGGGGTTGGCCAGCTTCTCCCGCCTGTTCTTCTCGAAGGCCGCCTTCTTCTCCTGGAGGGCCATCATCTCCAGCATGTCATCCAAGGAACAGACGCCGGAATTTGTGGCGCCGGCAGCGACAGCCTGCTGCTGGCGCTTGATCTGGAGGAAGACGGTCTGTTCCTGGAGGGAGAGGACTTCAAAGAACTCTTTCATGGTGTACACGTCCCTCTGTGACATTGTTTGTTGGTTTTGTTGTTTGGGATGGGGAGGGGAGCTTTTGGGTTGGGGTGAAGAAGCACTGTATGGGTGGGGCTGCATTTATAGCTAAGAGGAGACTTGAGAGGCTGAGCTAAATGATGGAGTTTTATTTACTCCCCCCTTCCCCCCCCAAAAAAAAAAAAAAAAAAATCTTTGCATTTTGAAAATATTTTTTACTAGTAATACATTTTTGCTAATATATTTTGATAGATATTGTTGATCAAATATTTGGTTCAAAAAACAAATCAAATGCTCTTCCGTTTCTGAGTATTTGTCTATTTTAGTTTTGACTTTTTGCGATTAAAATTAGTAAACTTTGATCTCAAATGAAATAAAAATGATATTAGATATGTGAAATTTGCACTGAATAGGACTAAAACATAAGTCATTTCCCAATGTAAGACTTAAACTTTTTTATTCCCTAAATAGGAATAAATAATGACCAGTAAGAAGAATAATGTCCAAGTGATACTGGACATTTAGTTAAATAATGACTAATAGATAATGACCAATGGTCCTACATTGGGAAATAAAAACATATGATCCTATATTGAGAAAGTCATTATGTTTTAGTCCTATTTAGGTAAATTACTCATTAGATATTGATACAAAAATCATTCTATTAGATTTATTATACCAAATATTTCTAAAATGTTTTTTAGATCAAATGTTGAAAATAGTTGATAAAAAACCAGAACTGAACAAATATTCATGGAGGGAGGTAGTAGTTAATTTAAGAGAAGGGAGTACTTTTTCTCCGCATTTGGTTTTGTTGACCCTTTTAGCCTTTTGAATTCATCACATTGAGATACTTAATACGGAGTAATTAATCTAATAATTGATTTTAATGAGTACTCTATACTTAAATATGAACCATTGTTAGATTATTTCCAACCACGCTTGTTGTATAGATTTATTATTTTTAAATTAGAGTAATGAAAGAGTAATGTAGTAAGTACTTTTTTTTGTTTCACTCTGTAAATACTGAATAAGAACATTACTGTTGGACGGTACGGTAGAGTATATTATAAGGAGTAACTTTTATCAAGCTCTCTTAATTTATATCAAATGCCTAAGTTTCTCATGGTTAGGTCAACAAGTCAACTATTGGTTGTGTAGCACAAAATCAAATGATTACATTTGACCAAGTCGCATAGCTGGAGTACATATTTGATCAGATTTCTAAAAAATCAGCTAGCCACCTTGATTAAATGGAGATTAAGATAATTGATGAATGTTTTAGTTAAAATTTGTAGAAGTGAAGAAGATAAAGTGTGCTATATGTCTTTTTTTGAAATCAAGAGAAAAGAACTTTAAAAAATCACCCTAAATACGATTAAAAGATAGAGATCAAAACATGAGTTTCATGTTTTTACTTCTTCAATCAGAGTTTATACTGTTGACACTGTACATGTACAATTTACGTAACAACTGATGGACCTCATCATTCAAATCACCGTGTAGAAATGCATTATTAACATCCAACTGATGGACCTCCCAAGACCTGGCAACTGCAACAGATAACAGAATACGCACCGTAGTTAATTTGGCAACAGGAGCAAAAGTATCAGTATAATCAGTGCCATACTCCTGATGATTACCCAATACGACCAACCGGGCTTTGTCTCGTTCCTTAGTACCATCGGATCGAAACTTAGTGCGATATACCCACTGACATCCCAAAGCTCGACGAAACGGAGGGAGATCGGTAATGTCCCACGTATGATTACGCTCTAAAGCCAATAACTCCTTGGCCATAGCCTCACACCAAGATGGAATCTGGACAGCCTCCCGAAAATTTTTAGGTTCCGCACTCTTCGTCATAGCCCCAAGAAAAGCATTGTACCTGTCATGCAATCTATCATAATGAACAAAATTAGTAATAGGGAACCGTGTGCCAGAGACGGAAGATGCAACAGGGGGAAAGGGAACCGGAGTACGCACGAGAGCGGTTTGACAAACGTAATCAGACAAGCGCTAGGGGGGTTGACGAACACGGGAGGAATGACGCAGGGGAGGAGCATCGGCAGTAGGATCTGCTCCAGCAGCCTCTGTTGATGAGACGACAACAGTGGAGGGCTGGGGCTGGTCGCTGGCTGCTGGCAGGGAAGGACGCGACTGTGGAGAGGAAGGGGTTGACACGGGGAGGGAAGTGGCTAAAGACGTGGTGTCCAGGGTGGGAAGAGTGGGGAAATCAGCGGGGGGCGACGGAGATGACGAAGACGGAGACTCCTCTGGTAGGGAAAAGGGAAAAATGGACTCGTCAAAAACGACATCCCGAGTATGAAAAAATTGATGGGTTTCTAAGTTGTATACCCGCCATCCCTTGGTACCAAATGGGTAACCGACAAACACACAACGGACACTACGGGGGGCAAATTTATTTGGAAGTTTTTGACGAACATAACACAGGCACCCGAAGACACGTAGGTGGGTAAGATCACTTGGCTTGGAGGAAAGTATTTCCAGTGGAGACTTGCCATTTAAGAGAGGGGTAGGGAGACGATTTATGAGGTACACTGCAGTTTTGACACACTCACCCCAAAACTCAATGGGAAGAGAAGCCTGAAACATAAGAGCACGTGCCACATTGAGAATATGCCGATGTTTACGCTCAACGCGGCCATTTTGTTGCGGTGTACCGACACAAGAAGTTTGGATTTGGACACCCATTTGATCGTAATAGTCACGAAGAGGTTTGTTGACAAACTCAGTACCATTATCGGAACGGACAATTTTTATTGTTTTCCTGTATTGAGTGTGGATCATAGCAAAGAATCTTTTAAGGCATGATGTTACCTCACTTTTGGTTTTAATAAGATACACCCAGACAGCACGAGAATGATCATCAACAATGGTAAGAAAATAATGTGCACCCATAACTAAACAAGCAGTATATGGACCCCAAATGTCACAGTGAATTAAATAAAAAATAGAAGCAGCTTTATTAGTACTAGTAAGAAACGAAGAACGAGTTTGTTTGGACATAAAACAAATATCACAAGTTTCCAACTTCTTAAAATGAGAAGGGGAATTATTGGGATTGACAAGAGTAGACACTTGGTGAGATGGGTGTCCCAAACGTTTGTGAAGTAAAAGAGGATCAACAGTAGACGAATGAACTTGAGCCAGAGAACCGCATAAAACGTAGACTCCATTACGCAATTCACCCCGTCCAATCTCCGTTTTCGACAAACGGTCCTGTATTACACAAAAAAGTTCATTAAAGATCACATGACAAGCATTATCTCGAATAAGACAACCAACAGAAATCAAATGGCAATTTAGATTCGGAACCAACAAAACACCAGACAACACAAGGGTGGGTGAAAGCCGAACACACCCTTGTTGATACGCATGTACCCGAGAGCCATCAGAGAGACTAATCCCGCACGGGGTAATCTCAGTAACATCAAACATATGGGTTTTATCACCGGTCATATGGTGGGATGCCCCACTATCAATCAACCATTTACTTGCACAAGAAGACATACCCGTGTACTGTGGAGAGGAAGAGGACTCAAGTAAAGACATTAACTTGGCCATTTGATCACTTAAAATGGAGGAAGCATATGTATTGACAGCATGGGCGCCGCCGGATGGAGCTGCTGTGGTATTATTGCCGTGAGAGGCACTGCTAAACCGGGCAGGACCCCTGCCACTGCTGTCACGGCCTCCTGCCTGGTAACCACGACCGGATGAAGTTCGGCCCCCTCGACCACGTTGCATACCACTACGTCCTCCTCCACGTCCGAAGTGTTCCGGAAAACCAATAAGTTCAAAACAAGAAGCCGGTCTCTCCACATTTAAAAGATTGAATCCAATCGATTAGTTAGTTCAACTTAAGAGCTTATATACCGATTATTTTTCTCACACTTTTCCGATGTGGGATACTCTTAACACTCCCCCTCAAGTGGACAACCGGGCCATTTTGAATCTAACCGGTTGACCACTTGCAAATGAACTCCCATTCCCTTGACTTTTTTTTGAACGCCAACACCTTAAATGATCACGAGCCGCTGGGTATGGACTTCCAGACGAGCAATCGTGTTAAACGGGCCACAGGTCGTTGGGTACATACTCCATACGGACAACTGGGCTAAAGACTAACATAACGGGCCGCTAGGAATGAACGTCTAGACGGACACCTTGACAAACGAGATGGGCTAAAACTGGCTCTGATACCATGTAGAATTTTAGAATATTAACTTTTGGTTGTCTTCTAATTACATCACAAGTGTTTATATATACATGTACAATGGGTCAAGGCCCAACAACAATTTTGGGCTCATACTAAATAATACAACAAAGAATATAATTACTCCAATAGTACATAGTCATGATTGGTATTGTATATACATTTTCATTTTTTTCAGAAATAAAAAATGGAATTCTTATTTTGATATATTTTCAATATTTTACTCCTATTTTAGTCTTTTCCTCTTTATTTTGAACAAAAAAATAGTTTTGGATAAATAAAAAGGAAAAATGACTATACAACCATGTACTCAAAATGATGTATTCAAAAGAAATCAAGATTTCGAGTTTGTTCTTTTTAATTTATTTTTTCTACATATTATTCATTCTTAGTACAATTAAAAATAATTTTAAATATAATTATAATTAGATGAGACTAGATTGAATGAGATAAGTATCGAGAGGTTCGATTTAAAAGGCATATGTTTGTGTCATTTTCTATTTGGATTGTACCCCCTCCCTCCCATTACCGGTGGCGGACCCAGCATGAATAATAGAGAGTAGGTTGTTTCCATTTTAATAGTCCTTCCCTCCATATTTTAATACAAAATTAGAATTATGATGTACTTGGTCCGTCCCTGAGTGTTTGTCCACTTTTGACTTTTGGAACTGTTCATCTAAGCACTTTGACTTATCAAATTCTCTCAATGTGTAAGCCTAAAAATAGTCATGTGTGATCTTGTTTGATTCGTCTTAACATATAGATTATTAATATATAATTTTTATAATTTTTTAATATAAAAATTACGAGATAAAATGGATTAAAGAAGTGCATTGGATGGTGTGCAAAAATGAAAGTGGACAAACACTCAGGGACGGAGGGAGTAATTTTTTTGGAAATTTTGAAATTATTTTATTTAAGAATTAGTATATCAATAAAAAATAAAAATTATGTATTACAAAACTACGTTCAAAGTTCTACAAAACAAGAGATGTTAAAATATTTTATTTTATTAAATAATTAATAAAAAATATATAAATAAACAAAAATTATCGAGAGAAGAGAGAAAATAGTATTATAATCAAAATGGAGACAGAAGAAATATACTATCAATGTTCCATATAAAAAATTATATGTAATTTTTAATATATGTAATATACGTATATAAAAATAGGACTTTCATTTTTTAAACCAATATAATAATTCTCTTTTATAATATTTCATCTCTTATTTTTTTTATTTTTATGATCGACTGCTATCCTTTTTTCTTATTTATTCACTTTAATTATAATTAATACGAGTATAACTTTGATGTAGTTTGTGCTTCTCAAAATAAATTATTAAATTTTACTTTTTGTTGCATGTAAATTGGGCATTTTTTCATGACAACAAATAATAAATATCATGATGAAAAGGATCGATACATTGTATTTAGAGAGTACTTAGGCTTCGTTTGGTACACAGAATTCAAACAATTGAATTGGAATTGAAGACTTCAATTTCAATTCTGATATTTGATAGCACAAAAATTATGTGGATTTGGAATTGATAGTTCAAAAATGAATTGGAATTGGTAAAATTCAATTCTATGGAATTAAATCCCATGGAATTTCAATTCCAATTCAATTCCAATTCTGTCAATTCCATATACCAAACGGACCCTTAATTTAAATTGAAAAATTCAAATGATTGTTAAGAGTGAGATTCAAATCCTTAACTTGTTCATAATAAATATAGGACGCTAAGAAATAGTGTATATATTTCTAAAAGAAAAGAGAGAATGTTGCGTCAAAAAAAGAAAAAACCAAATCTACCACATCACGATGAGTTTCAAAATACGGACTCCATCACAATTCACAAGTGATGTGCGTGTCCAATCACTAAACTACACGCAGTTTTGTTCTAATGATAATTTACGCTGTACTTATAGAGAATTTAAATGTGTCACTTGATTTTATTAGATCGTATGTAGGTCCACCCTTGCCCATTACATAATTTATCAATTTATTTTACGTAAAGTAATACAAATTTAAAAATAGTTTTGATTTTCATATTTATCCCTAAAATTATTTTGATTTGATGTAGATTAGAATAAAGCTTTGTTTTTTTGGGTTGGAAGAAACTGGAACGATTTGGAAAACGTTAAATAATTTAAGTGTTAAAACGTCACCCAATTAAGGGAACACCAAAATACCTATATGCAAGAAAACTTTAATTTTGGATGAAAAGAATTTATCATTGTTTGTGTGATGTGGTATGTTATAATTAGAATATATAATATTATTTTATATTCATAATATATAAATAGATTTTTTAAGTCATTGTTGAAAGAAATTGAAAGGAGTTAGAAGAAACAAGAAGAATTTAAAAGAAATTGAAAAAAGTTGGAAGTTAATTTTTTCAATCTAAAACAACTGAGGCTAAGATAGAGTGTAATATGAGTGAAAAATAAAATTTAAACAAATAAAAAATGATTGAAAATTGTAGGCTCTTATACTCTTCTTTTTTAAATTTATTTTCTAATTTTTTAGAACTCAAGTTTTGATTAGGTTTGAAATAAAAAAAATTAAAAATTAAAAATATATACTCCTATCGCAAATTAGACATTTTCATTTTTTTTTGTTTTTTCAAGAATTAAAAAAAATATGAAGTTCAAAAAGGCAAATATTGAATAAAAAATAAAAATATTGAAAAACAAAATGAAAAAAATTAGAACATATAAAAAATACTCTTATACAAAAATATATCTTCGAACATCAAAAAATTCCTTAGAATTGTGATGTCCAAAAAAGATACTCCTTTTATTTATTTATTTTATTTCATTTTCTATTTTATTCCTCATTTTTTGAAATACCAAAAAAAATTAATTTTTATTTTGAAAAATAAATACTTCGTATTTTTTTAAATTTGAGACATAGAGATGCAGTATATGTTAATTATTTTTTATTTCAAACAAAACATTTTTAAAGAGTTCTTGTTTCTTTTACAAGAGTTCTTTTACAACATTTTTACAAGAGTTCTTTTACAACAGATTTTATAACATTTATAGCTTACAATTGGATAAGTTTTAAGAGTTCTTGTTTCTAAACCTTTTAATTTTTTAATATGTAAAGTTAATTTTTTAATTTCACATAATCAAACATCATAAATAAAAAAAAAAACTACCAAGATAGAGAGAATGGAGTAATAAGCACAACCGCCTTTAATAATCCTTAATCCTTATGTAACCCGTAAAACAAGGGTGCGTTTAATCTTAAAAAAAAACCCAGGCGATGACGATGAAACGGCCGGATCTGACCCATCGCGCCTAGCCCCACTCCCTCGTTTGTTTGTTGGTTGTTGATAGTGACGGTTGAAGACGTCACGCTTTTATTTTCATTTTCTTCTTTTTCATTTTTCCCGCCACCTTGGTTTTCTTTTTCATCTTTTTAACGCAGCCGTTACAGCTTCATGGTTCTCTTTTTCATTTCTCTATGGCAGCCGTTACACCTTTTTCCCGTTTTTCTTTGCATTTCCGGCACACGTTACAAATATTTTCCGTTTCTTCCCTTTTCCGGCAGACATCACAATATCTTGTCATTCTTCTTCATTTTTTACGGCAGAGGGTTGTTAATTATACCAGAGGTATACTATACCTGCATGTTTTAATTAATTAAAAGAAGGATTAGTGGTTTAATAATTAAGATGAAGAAGAATAAAGAACTAGATGTCATTTCCTCTATGTTTCGTGCAAGATCGGAGCAAGGTTGGTGCAGATACGCACTTCTCCGGAGCTCTCTCCAATGGAGAAGGTCGCCGGAGGGGGAGAGGTAGGATCAGCGCGGTCGTCGTGATCAACAGGGGAAGGAGGAGAGGGAGGAAGAGGTTCAGAGTGATGAAGCTCCCCAAAGAGCTCAATCACTGTGGGGGCGGCGCACATTGGGGTCGGCTATCGCCTCCCGCCACTTCTTCTCAAAGGTGGCCTTCTTCTCCTGGAGGGCCATCATCTCCTGCATGTCCTCCTGGGAACACGCGCTAGAGCCTGCGCCCGCTGCTTGCGCTTGATCTCGAGGAAGACGGTCTGTTCCTGAATGGAGAGGACTTCAAGGAACTCTTCCATGGTGTATACCTCTCTCTCTCTCTCTCTGTGTGTGTGTGTGTGAAATTGTTGGTTGGTTTTGTTGTTTGGATGGATGGGGAGGGGAGCTTTAGGGTTGGGGTGAAGAAGCAGTGTACGAGTGGGGTTGCATTCATAGAAAAGATGAGACATGTGAGGGTAGCATGTTTGAATTAGTTAAAACAAAGAAGAATAAAGAACTAGTGAGTATGTCATTTCCTCTGTGCGTGTTTCGTGCAAGATTGGAGCAAGGTTGGTGCAGGTACAGAGCAAGTTGTGATTTCAATTGAAATTGTATACGTGAATTTAGAGGATGACTTTATGTTGCACGAATCTTAAAAAGAAAGATAGTAAGAGATACTAGAAGCTAAGAGTCTCGTAAAAAACTCAATCTTACTTCTCCACACTAATGTGAAGATAGTAAGTTTTATATTCTTTTTCATTCATTTGATGCTTCACTAGTGTTTCCAAACAAGGACTAACACAAACTTTTAGATAAACGCCTGGGGGAATTGATTTAAACATATGGATTCGAGTATGGCATGTGATGTGAATGGTTAAAGTATATACACACATGACTTAATTTACATGATCTAAGATCTTAGCAAATCTAGTTCTCATAAAGCTCAAACGCAGATTCAGTCTGTTCTTTTTATACAGAGTAATAAAAAGTAGCGAATTAATCGAATTACCGAATTTAGACCAATACGGATGACTGTATTTAATTTGGAATGAAATATGAACACATGTAAGGAAGTATATATGCAATAAGCAGCCTTATAGATCGACAATACTTACTTTTTATAGTTCATACAATGGGGGATCTAAGCAGACGCCTTTAATTAGGACCTGCCAAAAGTGGCCTCAACATCCTTGTATGAGAAAAGAAGATCAGCATTAAGGCAGATTTAATCCTGCATGTTTTGAATCAGAGTTTGAGTGAATGCCTTTAATCTATACCAATAGCTACTTAGCTTGACTCCCAAAAACTTGTATTAACTTCATTCTTTATAACACAACAACATTTAGTTTTTCAGTACCGTCTAATGAAAAAAGTCACACGAATGCTTGTATAATAAATATTCAACCTTCTCCACATGTTCATGAATCATGATGCTTGATAACTTCTTAATCTTCTTCATTAATTAAAGCATAACACTCTTACTAAACTTTTCATTTTCAAACCAACACTAACATACAGTAGAAACAACAACACATTTAACAAAATTTCGACAAAATCAAATGGTAAAGAAATTTTATCACAGATAATATAACATCAAACCAATCAGCAATAGATACACATAAGCTCAGATTCAACATTCTAAACCCTAAATCCATAAGCAACACAATCTATGCAAATCAAACAAACACAGAGAAGTGAATCTTACTGAAAATAATCAGGAATAGAGCGGATAATCAACTTACTCTGAAGGATCTTGTCGATGGATCTGTGACAAAATTGGGCAAACTTATAAACGAGAAGATGGAATTCATTCCTTCTCGAGATCTGGAGATTGAATGTATTTGCTCGTTAAGATTTCGGCTTTTTGTCTC
This sequence comes from Cuscuta campestris, assembly GCA_900332095.2. Taxonomy (NCBI): domain Eukaryota; kingdom Viridiplantae; phylum Streptophyta; class Magnoliopsida; order Solanales; family Convolvulaceae; genus Cuscuta; species Cuscuta campestris. The sequence continues at coordinate 583,035 of OOIL02000242.1, read as the reverse complement.
AAGACACAGGAACTTTGCAACGATAGAGATGAGATTGAATCCGCCCGGACCATAAGGTCCGTAACCCTACAATCGGATCAGAGATTCAAATTATTATTGAAAATCGTCGACCCGTGAAAACATCGACCCGGCCCATAATCCATCTAAGGTTCCTAGTTTGCATTTTATTGCTTACCCCTTTTGCTTGTAAAAAAAATTTTCATTTAAATTCATTTGACATAGAAATTAAGAAAAATGAAAGTATATCGTTGAAAGTGACTTACAAGGGAGAAAATTTATAAACATATTGTATCTAAAAGTAGAATGTGAAACTTTGTTGAGACAGGTGAAAAGGTAATACGGAGTAACAATAATTTTTTATTGGACGGAAGAGTATATTTTTTAAAAACAAAATCATATGGTGTGTTGATAGTTTTTTTTTTCTTTTCTAACTAATAAGTACTCCGTAGTTGTTAGACGATAATACTCCCTCCGTCCTAAATTATTTGTCACATTTCTATTAACGAGGCAAAATATCAAATTTTTTCAATTCATTTTATTTACATATTGGTAAAGAAATAAAAAATAAAAATTACATATCAAAAAACTACATGAAAAGTTCTTCGAAATAAGAGGTATCAAGAATATTTTATTTTATCAAATAACCAATGAAAACGTAGAAATAAACAAAAGTTCCCGCGACTGATGAAAAAGCAAATGTGACAAATAATTTGGGACGGAGGAAGTAATAATTTTGTTAATACGGAGTATTAGCAATGGTAGGCTTTGTATTTTAGTCAATATCTATTATTGATGTATTCTACCCTATTAATTCGGAACCAACCCTACCCAACACATGAACCAACATTCACTATATATAGATCATAAATCAAGTCAGAAAAGGAAATAGCTTAATTAAACTTGTTCACGATTCATGTTTTGCATACATTATATTGTTGTTAAACATTATGATATTTATATTTAATTAATAAAAACATTACTAAACAAAGAAAAAAATAATTAAAGACAACACATATACGGAGTAATCAATTATCAGTCCACATGCTTCCCTCTCTCTTCTTCAAGCGCTGATGTTGTTAATTACCCCCTCCAATGTTCCCTGTACAAAAAAAACAATCATATTCACTTAATAACGTATTATTACTCCTTCCATCAAGATTTATTATTTTCATTTGAGATTTATGGTATTCAATGTAATATTATTTTGGTCATAATTTGAGATTTATGACATTCATACATAGATATGAAATATATATCAAAAAGTTAATATTTCAAAATTAAATTTTAAAAAACAATTCGAAATTGTATTTAGAAATTTTGACTAAGAGAATTCCAATAGAAAGATCAAATCTTGAGGAAGGGAGTACTTCATAATTATTTTGTCATTTCAATATATGCTCAAAGTATAGTCTTTCTTATAAATACTCGTAAATAAATAAATAAATGTTCTTACGGTATGTTTAGAAACATGGATTTGGATTTCAAATCCGGATTTGGCTCAAATTCCATGTTTGGGAAACTTACAAATTTTGAATTTGGATTTGAATCAAATTCTTCTCATTCATAACAAAGCTTAATTTTAAATCCATGCGCCTCCCCTTGTCATTTGAAATTTAAGATTTCAAATTTTGGAATTGAAATACATGAATTGAAACGAAATCCTAGTTGCCAAACACTACCTTATAGAATTTTCAATTCATTAGAGAATTTTCAGTTTTTACTGCCTCCGTTTCTGAAAACAATTCTATTTTTGACCAAGTGTTAACATAAAAAAGTGTTAAATTATAACTGACTTCTAATCTTGCCATTGATATAATGGATAAAAGTAATATCTGATAGATAGATTATTAGAGAAAAATAATGATTTGATAGTTAAGGTAAGAAAAAATAGGAGTAAATATAATTTTTTAATAGAAAGGGGAAATATTTTGGTGAAAGAGGAAAAAAATAAAAGAAGATATGTTTTGTAGAAGGGTAATTTATTTAAATAAAACTAAAACATAATGACTTTCTTAACATAGGACTATATGTTTTTATTTCCCTATGTAGAACCGTTGGTCATAATCTATTCGTCATTATTCAACTAAATGTCCAACATCACTTGGACATTATTCTTCTACCTAGTCGTTATTAAGTCCTATTTAGGGAATAAAAAAGTTTAAGTTCTACATTGGAAAATTACTTATGTTTTAGTTCTATTCGCTGCAAATTTCACTTTGTAGAAAGGATAGAGTAAAAGTTAAGAAAAAATTTAAATAAGAAAAAATGCACGGGTTAAAATTTGTTAGGAAGAAATAGGTTTTCACATAGTTTTAAAAAGAGCCTTTAAAATGTAAAACATGGGGCGTGAAATGTGAAAGAAACAAGATATCCGACGACATATTTCATACTTTATTTTAGAAAGTAAAGAAATAAATAATTAACACAAGGAACAAATCAAAAAAAGAAAATGTAAAGCGAGAAAAGAAAGCTAGGAAAAAGAAACGTGAACAAAATAATTTATTTGACTTCAACCGGGCCAGGGTGATTTGTATGTGTCCCTCCCGGCCCGGCCTCCTCATGAGAGTCACGCACTTCTCCGGAGCTCTCTCCCATGGAGAAGGTCGCCTGAGGGGAAGAGGTCGGATCCACACGATCAACGGGGGGAGGAGGAGAGGGAGCTAGGAAGAGGTTCAGAGTAATATAATGAAGCTCGATCCCCAAAGAGCCCTATCACTGTGGGGCGGCGGACATTGGGGTCGGCTATCGCCTCCTGCCACTTCTTCTCGAAGGCGGCCTTCTTCTCCTGCAGGGCATTCATCTCCCGCATGTCCTCTGGGGAACAGAAGCTGGAATTTGAGGCTCCAGCAGCGGCGGCGCGCTGCTTGCGCTTGATCTCGAGGAAGACTGTGAAAGAATTGTTTCGGAATCAAAATCCTTGTATTCCTTTCTGTCTTTTACAATTTACAATCCAGCCGTATATATAGCAAAGAGTCCTAATTAACAAAGGAAACGGAATCTCTATACAAGACAACTACCATAGCTAATATATACGGAAATAAATGCTAATAAATGCTAAATATTCTCTTTCCTCCTTTACACCCCCCTCAAGTTGGAGCATGTAATGCTGAAATGCCCAACTTGGGAATAAGAAACTCCATGCGAGACTTTCCAAGCGCCTTCGTGTGAATATCTGCAAGCTGATGCGTAGTAGGCACATGAAGGGCACGAATTTCTCCTCGTAAAAGCTCATCACGAACGAAATGACAATCAATCTCAATATGCTTCGTTCGTTCGTGAAAAACTAGATTAGCAGCAATATGAAGTGCTGCGGTGTTGTCATAACGTACGATCATAGGAGTCCTATGATCAACCCCCAAGCATCTCAACAAATTCTTCAACCACTTCAGCTCACAGGTAAAAACAGCGAGAGCCCTGTACTCTGCCTCAGCAGACGAACGAGCCACCGTTGTCTGCTTCTTTGTCTTCCACGAAACCGGCGATTCCCCAAGTTGCACGAACCAGCCTGTCAACGATCGCTGGGTCAAAGGACATGCTGCCCAGTCTGAATCACACCATCCCATAAGCTGAAGGCTACTATCTGCAGAGAGAAAAATGCCCTGTCCAGGACATCCTTTCAAGTAACGAACCACCCCAAGTGCCGCAGACCACTGATCCTCCCTTGGTTCTTTCAAAAACTGTGCCAAAGTATGTACGGCGTAGGAGAGCTCAGGTCGAGTAACAGAGAGATAGACCAATCTTCCTACCAGCCGTCGATACGGTTTCGGATCTACAAGGACTGGAGCTTGGGAACGAGCCAAGTGATGATTTGGCTCCATCGGGGCACCCAACGGTCTGGCACCTAACAGCCCCGCCTCAGTAATGATATCTAAAGCGTACTTTCATTGGCAGAGAAAAATTCCAGATGTACTTCGTGCTACCTCGATGCCAAGAAAGAACTTCAGAGTCCCCAAATCCTTCATCCGAAAACAATAATCTGCTAAATATTCCTTGAACTTGTGTATCATCTCAGTACTATCACCCGCAATGATCAAATCATCTACATAGACTAGAACATGAATTACTCCTTTCTTTCCAACAAAAGAAAATAAAGAGTAATCGGAAACAGACTGCACAAATCCATATCATCTCAATGCCCCAGACAATTTTGCAAACCAACATCTTGGAGCCTGTTTCAAGCCATACAAAGACTTCTTGAGTTTGCACACCATATTGGACGAACTCGAGAAACCAGGTGGCAACCTCATATACACCTCATCCGGAAGATCTCCATGCAGGAATGCATTGTGAACATTCATCTGATGCAATTCCCATCTCTTAACTACTGCGACTGCTAAAAGGGTGCGCACGGTGGTCAACTTGACCACAGGAGCAAAAGTTTCTTTGTAGTCAATACCTTCAACCTGGTGATTACCAAGTATAACAAGCCGAGCCTTGTATCTCTCTATACTGCCATCAGACTTGCGCTTGATTTTATATACCCACTTGCATCCAAGAGCCTTTTTATGACGTGGAGGACGAACAAGAGACCACGTACCATTGGCTTCCAATGCATCAATTTCTTCTCACATGGCCTTCCTCCAACGTTCATCCTGAAAGGCCTGTTTGAAAATTTATCTCCGTCTCTCTTCAGGTTGTGAACGTAACATCTGCAACCAAAAATACGAATGTGAGTTAACGCAGGGGCCCTTCCATAGAGCTTTTGATCATACGGTGTAACCCCGCCTAGGAGAGACGAGGGAGTCCGGTTAATCAAATATGCCGCCGTTTGTATACATTCTCCCCAAAATTCTATCGGAAGACCCGCTTGAAATCTCAGAGCACGTCCCACATTCAGAATATGTCGATGCTTACGCTCCACCCTTCCATTTTGCTGTGGTGTAGTCACACAAGATGTCTCACGAACAATTCCTTTCTCCAAAAAATATTCATTCAAGCACTCAAATTCTGTACCATTGTCACTTCTCACACATTTTATTCTCTTCCCAAATTGACATTCAACCATGGCACAAAATTGTTTAAAAACACTCCCTACAGTTCGTTTTGAATCAAGCAAATATACCTACACACCACGCAAGAAATCATCTACAATAGTCAAAAACAGTGTAGAACCATCCAAACTTGGTGTCCGATAAGGACCCCACACATCACAATGCACCATATCAAATTTGTCCATAGATTGATGAAAACTGATAGGAAAACTGGCACGAGTTTGTTTAGCACGCAAACAGATATCACAATGACTATGACTACTTTTATTTGAACCAACTACAGGAACTAAGGATAAAACATGCAAAGAAGGATGTCCTAGACGTTTGTGCCAAAGGTCAAACACATTCTTCTTAGCAGCACTGGACGCCATGCTCCTCCCTTCCTTCTTTAGGTAGTACAATCCTCCTTCATGTCTACCCACACCAATCGTTGTCCTCAAACTTAGGTCCTGTAAGATGCACAAATCATTGGTAAACTTTGCTTCACAGTTCATATCTCTTGTCAACTGTGACACAGAAATTAAATGGCAATTCAAGGTTGGAACAAACAACACATTCCGCAAAGTCATAGTCATAGTCAAATCAACCTTTCCAGATTGAACAGACACAACTCGTTTCCCATCAGGCAATCCAATTTCACAAGGAGACACTCCCACAACATCATATAATAACGAAAGATCACCTGTCATATGATTGGACGCACCAGTATCAATTATCCAACGAGGTGATACAGGGATACCTGAGAGTTTCTGTGAGTTATCTGTAGGGGAGAGCGAGAGTGCATGACGAACAGCGTTCCACTGTTCAGGTGTCAGATCCTCAAAATTCGGGAGCGGGGATGGTCTTTTCTCTTCTCCTTGAACTGCATGGACTTCCCCTCGTCCGCCCGTAACGGTCGACCGTCCAGCCGCCACGGTCGACCGTCTGCCACCTCGTGCAGCACCACGACCCCTTCCCCGGCCGTTTCCTCTTTCTCTTCCAGCCTGATCGCGGTACACCCATCCCTCTGGGTACCCGATCAGCTTGTAGCACGCCTCAATATCATGTCCTGTTTTCCCACAATGTGAGCACATGAGCTCTTTGGCCTCCATCTTGTTCTTTACGGCAAACACGGATGCACCTGCTTCACTGCTTTCTCCTTTGTGCATGCCATGTCGTGCCGTCTCATCTTGGACAAGAATGTTATATAATCTTGACACTGGTGGTATGATTTCCTGGGCCAACAAATTTGACCGCAAAGTCCCATACAAAGCATCGCTCAGACCCATCAAAAATTGATGGGAGCGTTCCCTCTCACGCATCTGCGTGAGCTTCTCCTGCAAGTCACACGTGCAATTCCTACACGTGCAGATCGGAAACCGCTCTAAATCTGCTAGATCATCCCACAACTTCTTCATCTTTCCATAATATTCCATTATAGAAAGATTCTTCTGTTTGCATTCCGCCAATTCTCGCTTCAACTGCTGGACCCTTGGTCCATTAACCACAGAGAAACGAGCCTTCAACTCGCTCCACAGATCTGAAGCCTTTTCCATAAAAGATATGCTGGATCTCAAGGTTGGATCAATCGTGTTTCGAATCCAAGAGACCAACAGTGAATGGTTTGTCCACCAATCGTCAAAATCTTCTGAATCGGGATCTGGCATCTCAATTGTTCCATCAACAAATCCAAATTTCTTGCGTGCTCGAAGAGCTAAGCGCAGAGATTTGGACCACTCATCATAATTATCTCCCTTTAGAACGACATGGGTAAAGATCATACCCGGATTGTCGCTCGGAGACAAATCGTAAGGGGAGATACGACGACGTCGCACCCCAACCTCCTCCTCCTCTCGTTCTTCATTCTTCTTACCGGAAATGATCTTCATAGGCGTTTCTTCAGACATACCAGATGACAGAGTTCAAGAATTGGATCAAAAACAGCAGCGGTTGGAGATTCTGCCGTCGGGACGGTCGATGTCTTCGACCGTTATGAACAAACGGTCGACCGTTCCGGTCTTCTCGGCAGCAACAGCGGGCAACGATCGATGGACGCGATGCCGGGCGATCGTGCGGAAATTCCTAGAGTTTTGGCTCTGATACCATGAAAGAATTGTTTCGGAATCAAAATCCTTGTATTCCTTTCTGTCCTTTACAATTTACAATCCAGCCGTATATATAGCAAAGAGTCCTAATTAACAAAGGAAACGGAATCTCTATACAAGGCAACTACCATAACTAATATATACGGAAATAAATGCTAATAAATGCTAAATATATTCTCTTTCCTCCTTTACAGATGGTTTGTTCTTGAAGGGAGAGGACTTCAAGGCCGGAACTCGAACTCTTCCATTGTGTACACATCTCTCTCTCTCTCTATGTGACATTGTTTGTTGGTTTTGTTGTTTGGATGAATGGGGAGGGGAGGTTTAGGGTTGGGGTGAAGAAGCAGTGTATGGGTGCAGTGTATGGGTGCTGGGGTTGCATTTATAGATCGAGAAGGCAGGTGAGTTTTATCGTTTCCTCTGTGCGTGTTTCGTGCAAGATTGGAGCAAGGTTGGTGTAGCGAGCTACGGAGCAAGTTGCGATCAAAGCATTACACTCTTCCTAAACTTCCCGTTTTCAACCTAAGGCTAACATATACTACTCCGTATACAATAGAAACTTTGACAAATTTAGAGGCCAGGGTTCGTTGTGATTGGATGAAGAAAATTATGAAGAGCACACTAGTGTAGTAGTGCAACTTGGTTAAGTATCATTAAACTTGGTGTCGTGGTGTGCCCCCAACAGCAAGTACTCCTTTCTTCCCAAAAAAAAATGCATTCATTCACTATTTAAAAATCACGAATCTTTGTTTATATAAATATGTGTTCTGTGATTATTTGATAATATAACGTATTTTTTTCATCTCTTGTTCAGAAAAAACTATTTGCGTAGTTTTTAAATAGATAAAATCCATCATTGGCCTTTCAACTTTGTGAGCTCTCTACGATTGGTCTTAGTTCGTAAATTGTCATTCAAGTATTCAACAAATTTAGGAAGAGATATCCAAATGTAAATCATGAAGCAAATAACTCAGCCAAAGAAGTTCACAAGTTGTGGCAGCCATACTTCTATATTCAGCTTCTGTAGAAGAAACGCAAGTTTCTACCGAAAGCTTAGAAGAAGAAGAAACTTTCTTATTTTATCAGAAAAATCAATCTCTCTGTAAAGGAGTACAAAGCTATTTAAACAAATGAATATAACGAGTCCAGTTGTTAAAATAACAAACAAATGCCAGTTGTCCAAAACTAACTTACAGAAAAGAAATAACAAAAATGAAAATATCTTCTCATATCTTCTACAAAAACATTTTGCCCCTAGTTTGTTTCTTAATCAAAAAGAGTGGAAAAAAAAAAGAAAGAAAGGAAAAAACTGGCACTAACGATTACCATTGTGAAATGCGCCAAGTAACTGGCATCATCAAGTTTATATGTACCCTTATTTAGTATTGAATTTTAATTAAGTTATTGTAAATTTATTCAATGACAATATTTTGATCGAGTTCATTTTTTTACAATTAATTTATAACACTAAAAGTTAAGTGAAATGTTGATATTAATTAAAACAATATCTGCCCACGGATGTTGCACGTAACTTGCACAAAACAAAATCAAAGATTAACCAAATTGGACTGTGAGTGTTTCATCCTAATTTGATATATTTACATTATTAAGGCTTCATTTGGTTTGAGTAAATATATCTCTTGAGAATTTTTTTTCCTCACCGCATTTTTCATTGTTTAATAGAAAAAAAATTTCCCAAAAAATCATTTTGGTATCAAATCACCACACGTTACACCTTTTTTGGTTTGGCTTTTCCATATTTTAAAGTAGACGTTATGCTTTTTTGTTTGATTAATGCTAGAGACACACCATTTTGACTGTACTCCACTTTGCAAACCATACCATTTTGGTATGTCTAGCGTCGGTCTTTAAGAGCTTCTCAATAACTTTAGATCATAGATCAAGTCAAAAAAGGAAAGAGCTTAATGAAACATCTTCACAATTCATCCATGTCTTGCATTCAATGTTACGTCTTACACATTATGGTATTCATATTTAATAAAAACATTACTAAATTAATTAAAGACAATACATATATAATTAATTATAAGTCCACACCATCCATCCCTCGATCTGGTGATGCCACCCTAGCTTCCCTCTCCCTTCTTCAAGTGCTGCTGTTGTTACCCCCTCCCACGTTCCCTATACCAAAACAAAAAAAAAACAAGAAAAAAGTAAAACATTATTTTCACTTCATAGTATATATATTATTCGTTCAATTATGTTCAGATTTAATCTTCTCATTTGAAATTTATGGTTTTCAATAAAGAATATAATATTTTGATCATTAATGTCGATATTTATACATAAATATGAAATATATTTCATAAAAAATAATATTTCAAAACTACGTTTCAAAGCTACATGGAAACTTTAACCAAGAAAACACAAATAGAAAGATCAAAACTTGACGGAAGGAGTACTTCAACAATATTTATTACTAGTCTTATTTTGTCATCTCAAGAATTTAAAACTTGCTCTGATAACATGTAGAAAATAATAAGAGGAGAAAATATGTTGAAAGTAGTCTTTCTTATAATAACTCGTAACTAAATAAATAAATGTTTTTATAATAGAACTTCCGAGCCATTAGCAATTTCCTAGTTTGAGTTCTATAAAACTTAAGAAGAGACTTAAATAAAGAAACATATGAAGTAAAAATTTGTTATGAAGAAATAGGTTTTCACATAGTTAAAAAAAATCATTAAAATTTTAAAATGTAAAAACGGGGGACGTGAATTGTAAAAGAAAGAAACTAGCTAGGAAAAAAAATGTGAATAAATCATATTAATCTTACTTCCGGCGGGTCGTGGGCCAGTACGATTCAGATCCCTCCCCTCGTCATCAGACTCACGCACTTCCCTGGGTAGGGAGCCAGAGCCCTCTCCAACAGAGAAGGTTGCGGGAGGGGAAGAGGTAGGATCCGCATGATCATTGTGATCAACGGGGGAAGGAGGAGAGGGAGGAAGGGGTTCAGAGTGATGGAGCTCCCCAAAGAGCTCAATCACTGTGGGGCGGCGCACATTGGGGTCGGCTATCGCCTTACGCCACTTCTTCTCAAAGGCGGCCTTCTTCTCCTGGAGGGCCTTCATCTCCACCATGTCCTCCTGGGAACAAACGCTGGAGCCAGCGGCGGCGCGCTGCTTGCGCTTAATCTCAAGGAAGACGGTTTGTTCCTGAAGGGAGAGGACTTCAAGGAACTCTTCCATGGTGTACACCTCTCTCTCTATTTGACATTGTTGGTTTTGTTGGGGGTGAAGAAGCACTGTATGAGTGGGATGGGAAGTGAGCTTTAGGGTTGGGGTGAAGAAGCACTGTATGGGTGAGGTTGCATTTATAGAGAAGGGGAGACGTGTGAGGGTAGCTAAATGACAGGGCTGAGTTTTATTTTTAGAAGTGAAAAAAATGGGGTACGACGGAAGGAGGGAGTTTTTTTTTTTAAATTGATGAAATTTAGGATTGAGCCTAGTGATTGGGTGGTGTCATAAGATACTTGCATTGAATCATATTAATGAACTCAATCGATTACTTAGTTCAACTCGAGAGCGTATAAACCAATTTGTCTTTTCTTCAAGTTCCAATGTGAGACGCTTTCTCAATTAGACGATCAAGTCATTTTGAATCTAGCACAAGATGACAAGGAAATGGGATAAAACGCTACGGGAAAAGAGGAAGTCACCTCTCGCCGTCTGAGAGCGTGTGCTGATGTGGACGTGTGGCGCTCTGTCCCCTCAATTTCATTATTAATACCTATGTAATCCTCAAATGAAGGGGTTAGACTTTATCTCTCTGGAGCATATCGTGTAATACCTCTCAGTACTCTTCTACATACTTAATAACAATTAAACTACATGTGTTTCTCTGAACCCAACAAACTATCCTCCCGGTCAATCCTTGTTTACTGTACCCTTTCATTCTCTGAACCCAACAAACTATCCTAAACTCGGTCTAGTATAGTTTGCCCGGGTGGTTAATTTAAAATATCATTAAATTATTTTTCATATTAAATTGTTTGTTTATTATTCACTATGTTAAATTTTATTTATTTTATTACCATATTTTCATTACTCATTTAATAAAATAATATAATCATATCACATCTTGTTACATAGAATTTTTTATGTAGTTTTTTATATGTAATGTTTATTTTTTAATTTTATTGCGATAAAAAATCGTAAATTGAAATAAGCAATTTAAAGTAAGACAAATGAAATAATAAGCAGCAATTTTGTGTTTCAATCTATGCTGCACAACCTTTAGGTTTTTTATTTATTTATTTTTTTTAAATTTTACATGCAAATTTTTGTGGTTATGGAAGGGTGGGAATATTGAGGAGATCACGAGAAAACGGCCAGGTCTGACCCATCGCGCCTAGCCCAACTCCTCCTTGTATGTTGGTTGGGTGTTGATACTGTAACGGTTGAAGAGATAACACTTTTACGGTGTACTTTTTTTTTTTTTCTTTATCATTTTTTCCCGCCGGCCGTTACACCTTTTTCGAACTCTTTTTCAATTTTTTTACGGCAACCTTTACACCTTTTTGCTTCTCTTTTTCATTTCTTTGCGGCGGCCGTTACACCTTTTTGGTTTTCTTTTTCATTTCTTTACGGCCACCGTTACACCTTTTTCCCGCTACTTTTTGCTTTTCCGGCAGACGTTACAATTTTTTTCCGATTTCTATTTTTTTCCTGACAGACATCAACTTTTGTTTTGTGGTCTTTCTTCATTTTTACGGCAGACTTTACACTCTTTTTTGTTGATCATTTTCACTTTTACAGCAGATGAAGAATGTTGTCATCAATTATACTACACGACCTGCATGTTTTAATTAATTAAAAGCAGGAGTAGGGATTTAATAATTAAGATAAAGAAGAATAAAGAACTACGGAGTATGTCATTTCCTCTGTGTTTCGTGCAAGATTGGAGCAAGGTTGGTGCGGATACGGAGCAAGTTGCGATTTCAATAGAAGATGACTTTATGTCGCATGAATCTTAAAAAGAGAGATAAAAGATATTAGAGGACTCTTGTAAGATACTCTTCTTAACACTGATATGAAGAAAGTAAGTTTAATTTCGTGTTCTTTTTCATTCATTTGATGCTCCACTAGTGTTTCCAAACAAGGACTAACTCAAAATACCTATGTTGATATATTCACCAAATTTAGATAAAAGCCCCCAATTGGCCTGGGAAATTAATTTATATCGATCTCAGTATAGTATGTGATATTAATTTAATAGATAAATGACGATCTAAGCGGACTCAAATTTTGTAAAGAGTGACACATTACTTAATTTACTGGATATAAGATCTTAGCAGATCAGCTTCTCATGAAGATCAAACAGATTCAGTCTTTTATATTTATATTAGTAAAATTGATCGAATTGCCGGATTTAGAGCAATACCAATGACTGTTAAATTTGGAATGAAATATGAACACATTTAAGGAAGGATCTATGCAATAAGCATTATATACAGACAATACTTACTTATCATACATGGAGGTTTAAGCAGATGCAGTTACTGCCTTGCAAAACTGGCCTCAACATCCTTGTCTGAGAAGATCAGGATTCGCGCAGATTTAATCCTGCATGTTTTGAATCAGAGTTTTAGTCAATGCCGAAAAACTAATCAATAATCTACACTTATAGCTACTTGATGCCCAGAAACTTGTATAAACCTCATTTTGCATAGCACAACAGCATAAACTTGTACTGTCTAATGGGAAAAAAAGTTACACAAACACTTGTATAATAACTATTCAATCTTCTTCACATCTTCATGAATCATTATGCTTGATAACTTCTTACTCTTCTTCATTAATCAAAGCATAACACTCTTACTAAGCTTTCCATTTTCAGACTAAGGCTATATTATAAAATAGAAACATTGAGAAATTTCACAAAATTTATGCAAAATGAAATGGTAAAGGAATCTTATCACAGAGATCTGTTCATAAGAATGCAAACACATAACATCAAAGCAATCAGCAATAGATACACATAACCCAAAAATCTCAGGACCTCAAATTAAACATTCTAAACCCTAAATTCATTTGAAACGCAATCTATACAAATCCAATGCACACAGAGAAGTGCATCTAACTGATAATCAACTATTCAACTTACTCTAAAGGATCTTGTCGATGGATCTGTGACAAAATAGGGCAGAACAGTCCGAACAAAACGTGTGTCGACCTCTTACACAAAGATAAAAACACAAAAATGAGAAGATCGAATTCATTCCTTTTCGAGATCCGGAGATTGAATACATCTGCTCGCTCTGCATCTGAGATTTCTGTTTTTTTTTTGTCTCCAGCACCGGGTCACAGACTCACAGGCACTAGGAGGCGATAGAGATGATCTTCATTGCGCCCGGCCCATAAGGCCATAACCCAACAATCGGACCAGACTATAGAAAATTGTCGACCTGTGAAAAAATCTACCCGGCCCATTATCCATCTACTGTTCCTAGTTTGCATGTTACGGAGTACTTCGTACTGTCTCGGAAAAGAGCTTCACATTTATGTGAGCATTGAGATTAAACTAGTATCGTTCTCCAAAAGGTGAAATCGCTCACCCCGGGCGCCCTTCACGCCCGACCCGACGGGATTGTGAGAGGAGGTAAATCACGGTGACCCAAACACAACACTTAGCTAGACCATATCCTAGTGCGCACCAGAGACTCCCCCCATTTTTCAGAGGTGGTCGCCCCCACAACGGTCGCTGCCAGGTTTCGATCCTTGGTCATTCTCCAAACTTCACCAAGTGCTTACCACTTGGGCTACCCGTGCGGGTGAGATTAAACTAGTATCGTACCTCCACAGAGAGAATTTTTTTACTCCATATTATATTCGTTATTTATTAAAATTTAATTAAGAGTGTAATTCATAATGAAAAAATTAAATTGAATATAACTTAAGAAATTCCAAGGACAAAGATAATATTCCTACATAATAGATTATTGACAATGAGAAAACGGACTATTTGATATTAAAACAATATTAAAAAATTACAAATGACACGTGTTTATCACAAAAAATTGATTGTTACAACATATTTCGAATATTTTGGAACACTTCATTAAATACAACATTAAATAAGCCACAACCACAAGCTTAAGATTTTGGGTTAGTATAGTGGATACCGACTTTATATGTAAGTGATTAATTTTACCTAACATTCTACCCGCTGAAATAAAATATGTAAGTGATTAATTTTATCTAATATTCTACCCGCTAAAATATTTTGCTTTTAGTAAAATTTGTACTAAAACAATAGCTGCCCAGCCACGGATATATTGCGCATAACTTGCACTGAACAAAATCAAAGATTAACCAAATTTGACTATAAGACTATCATCGTAATTTGATATATTTATATTATTAAGGCTTCATTTGATTTGAGTAAATATATTTTCTTGTGATTTTTTTTCTCACCACATTTTTCATTGCTTAATAGAAAAAAGATTCCCCAAAAAATCATTTTGGTATCAAATCACCACACGTTATACCTTTTTTTTGTTTCGCTTTTTCATATTTTATAGCAGACGGTACGCTTTTTTGTTTGATTAATGCTAGAGATACACCATTTTGACTGAGCTGCACTTTGCAAACCATACCATTTTTGTATGTCTAGCGTCGGATTCTATCTTTAAGGGCTTCTCGATAACTATAGATCATGAATCAAGTCATAAAAGGAAAGAGCTTAATCAAACTTTTTCACAATTCATTCCATTCAATGTTCTTACACATTATAGTATTTATATTTAATATTTAATATATATAAAAGCATTACTAAATTAAGAAAACAATTAATTAAAGACAATACATATTTAATTAATTGTCCACACCATCCATCCGTCGATCTGATGATGTCACTCGTCAAGCTCTGTTGTTGTTACCCCCTCCCACGTTCCCTATACCAAAAAACAAAAACAAAAAAAAATATATATTTTCACTTCATAACATATTATTCCTACAATTCTGTTCAGATTTAATCTTCTCATTTGAAATTTATGGTTGTCAATACAATACTTTGATCATGTGAAATTAAAATTTGTTATGAAGAAATAGGTTTTCACATAGTTTTAAAAAGTCATTAAAATTTTAAAATGTAAAACGGGGGGCATGAATTGTAAAAGAAACAAGTTTTCCGACGACATATTTCGTACTTTATTTTTAAAAATAGAGAAATAAATCATTAACACAAGGGACAAAACAAAAAAGATAACGTAAAGAGAGAAAGAAGCTAGCTAGGAAAAAGAAATGTGAATAAATTAAATTAATTTTACTTCCGGCGGGACGTGAGCTTTAGGGTTGGGGTGGAGAAGCACTGCATGAGTGGAGTTGAATTGATAGAGAAGGTGAGACATGTGAGGGTAGCTAGCTAATATAAATGACAGAGCTTAGTTTTATTTGTAGAAGTGAAAAAATGGTGTGTGCTAAGATGTAGTGTGTATTTAAAAAAAAAATTGATGAATTTTACGGGTGACTGATAAAGGTCGGGAAAAGGCGCCGTTAATACTCCTTAACCCTTAATTTTGTTCTTCATTTTCATTTTAATTAATTAAAAGCAGGATTATATTAGTGATTTAATAATTAAGATAAAGAAGAATAAAGAACTAATGAGTATGTCATTTCTCTGTGTGTTTCGTGCAAGATCGGAGCAAGGTTCGGGCAGATACGGAGCAAGTTGCTATTCCAATAGAAGACTATGACTTGGGCTCCGTTTGGCATCAGTGTTTTTGAATAGCGGTAGCTTTTTGAAAAAGCTATCTGACGGTACGTAACCTTTACACTATGTTTGGTTCAAGAAATTTTGAAGGAAAAAAAAAGAAAATGGTTTTCTCTCATTTTTCTCACCAAAATGGGAGGAATTTGTTTTCCCTCCACTTGTACATTTTGCCTTCTATTTTCTTTTCCTTCCACTTTTCCTTTCTAACTAAACAAGAAAACTTGTTTTTCACTTCATTTTTTTTCCTTTTCCCTTTTGAATTCCTTGAACCAAACATAGTGTTAGTGTTAGCATTTTTAAAATTAATCTACACCATTAAATATTTATCCTAAACGTTAATGCTAATTGAAAACGTTGTTTCCATTCAATCAAATCTAGATACTGTCTTAATTACTCTTCTTCTTCATTAATCAAAGCATAAGTGCATAACACTCTGCCTAAACTTTCCATTTTCAACCTAATTAAGGCTAACATATACTCCGTATACAATAGAAACATTGACAAATTTACCTCAATGTGCAGTGCTAAAAAACTCCCCCCCCCAAAATGAAGCCATTCACAATTTAATTCGATTTGTAATTTGTATTCGAAATAAATGATTCTATTTGAAAAAATGAATACAAATAAGAATATTAATATTTATTAGAATTTGAAAGAAATTAAAGTGAATACAAATGTATGTGTATTCGATTTGAAATGTTAACGAATATATTCGAATTTAAATATAGAAACTTATACCTAATATATGTGTTTATAACAAGAGTACTTCATAGGGGCAAGATTTGTCTATACACATCCTCCAGACCCTATTCTCATGGGATGTAATTAAGTTGTTGTTGTAGACATGCTATTTTTAATACCCTATTAATTTTGAAAAAAAGACTAGTATAAGTAAAATATTGAAAATATACCAAAATATGAGTTATACTCCCTCCGTTCCACAAAACCCTTTCGGTTTTGACTTTGGGGATAAAATAAGGAAAGTGTAATTTTGGTTGACTTTCCAATTTTGCCCCTGATGTGATGGGAAAAAGTAAGATGTGATAGTTGGTTATTAGTGAAAAAAGTATGATGTGATAGGTAGAGTATGAAAAAGTAAGGGTAAAAGTGGTTTTTTAATAAAAAGTGGAAGTATTTTGTGGAAAGCAAAAAAAACGAAAGAGGAAGGGTTTTATGGAACGGAGGGAGTATGTTTTAGTCCCAAAATAGATGTTAAAATGCATTTACAGTGGCAATTATATATGACTATGTACCTTATTAAAAAGTGTTAATGTAAGCTGTTTAGAAACAGTGCCTCATTACCATAGTGCGAACTCTTATTTTGGAGATAAAACATGAAATTTCTATTTTGAAACTTTCTCTGTATTTTACTTCTATTTAGGTGATTTTTTTATTAATCTTTGACGCTATAAAACGTAAAAAAAATTGTACTCCCTTTGTCCTAAAAAGATTTACACCTTTCAAAAAAATTGCGTCCCACAATCTCCTACCCATTCCTACTAAAAAACCATTTTTAACTCTTACTTTTTCAAACCCTACATATCATATCATACCTTTTTTCCTAATAATCTACACATCACATCCTACTTTTACCCATCACATCAAGGATATTTTTGGAAAGTCAACACAAAATTATCTCTCCCTTAATTTCAACTTTAGTCAAAAGGTGTAAATCTTTTTGGGACAGAGGTAGTATTTTATTTAAGAATACGAATATGAAGCGAATATTTAAATTTAGTATCAAATCGAATACGAACAGTAATAATTATTGAAATAAAAAATGAATATGAATATGAATATGAATAATGGTATCATTTTTCAGATATGAATAAAATTTCATAATATTCAATTTGATTCGTTCGTTTTAAAACCCTAGTCCACACCATCCATCCGTTGATGCCACCTGAGCTTCCCTCTCTCTTCTTCAAGCTTCCCTCTCTCTTCTTCAAGCTCTGCTCTTGTTACCCCCTCCCACGTTCCCTATACCAAAAACAAGAACAAAAAAAAATATTTTCAATTCATAACATATTATTCCTTCAATTCTATTAAGATTTAATCTTCTCGATCATTTGATATTTATGGTTGTCAATACAATACAATACTTTAATCATTAATGCCGTTATTTATACATAGATACAAAATATATTTTGAAAGTAGTCTCTCTTATAATAACTCGTAACTAAATAAATAAATGTTTTTTTTAATAGAACTTCCGAGCCATTAGCAATTTCCCAGCTTGAGTTTTATAAAACTTAAGAAAAGATTTAAATAAGGAAACATGTGAAGTTAAAATTTGTTATGAAGAAATAGGTTTTCACATAGTTTTAAAAAAAGGAGAATTTACTTAATTAGCACTAAAACATAATGACTTTTCTTAAATAGCACCACATGTGTTTTTCTTTTCAATGTAGCACTTTTAGTCATTATACATTAGTCATTATTCAAGTAAATATTTGTCATTATTGGACATTATGGACATTATTAAGTGTTATTTAGGGAATAAAACAATTTAAGTGCTATTTAGGGAAATGATTTAATTTTTAGTGCTATTTAGTGCAAATATTTCTTAAAAAAATCGTTAAAATTTTAAAATGTAAAACAAGTTGTTCGACGACATATTTCGTACTCCGGGTACTTTATTTTAAAAAATAGAGAAATAGATAATTAACACAAGGGACAAAACAAAAAAGACAACATAAAGAGAGAAAGAAGCTAGCTAGGAAAAAAAATGTGAATAAATTAAATACTCCATCCGTCTCATTTTAAATTGCCTGTTTGCCTTTTTTCTCCGTCCCAAAATAAGTTGTCTGTTAGTTGTTTTCGTGAACTTTTAAAAATAAAATATCTAAACAACCCCTAAAATAAGTCACTCTTCTTTACCTTATCTTCTCATTCATCATCATCCCTTCTAAAAAGTAATGACAATTTCAAAAAAATCAACTCTATTTTTTATTTTCTTTAAATATGCCTAAAAGTCAAAACATGCTATTTAAATTAGGACGGAGAGAGTAATTAATTTTACCCGGACGTGGGCAAGTAAGATTAAGACGATCCTTTCCCTCGTCATCAGACTCACGCACTTCGCCAGGGAGGGAGCCAGAGCTTTCTCCAACAACGGAGGAGGTCGCCGGAGGGGGAGAAGTAGGATCAACGGGGGAAGGAGGAGAGGGAGGAAGAGGTTCAGAGTGATGGAGCTCCCCAAAGAGCTCAATCACTGTTGGGCGGCGGACATTGGGGTCGGCTATTGCCTCCCGCCACTTCTTCTCGAAGGCGGCCTTCTTCTGCTGCAGGGCCATCATCTCCTGCATGTCCTCCTGGGAACTAGAGGCGGCGGCGGCGCGCTGCTTGCGCTTGATCTCTAGGGAGACGGTCTGTTGCTGAAGGGAGAGGACTTCGAGGAACTCCTCCATTGTGTACACCTCTCTCTCTCTGTTTGTCATTGTTGGTTTTGTTGTTTCGATGGGGAGGGGAGCTTTTGGGTTGGGTTGGGGTGAAGTCGTGAAGAAGCACTGGGTGGGGTTGCATTTATAGAGAAGGCCGGTGAGACATGTGAGGATATATAGCTAAATGAAAGAGCTGTGTTTTACTTGTAGAAGTGAAGAAAATGGTGTGTGCTAAGATGGAGGGGGTGTTTTTTTTTTAAACTGATGAAGTTTAGGACTGAGTCTAGTGATTGGGTTGTGTCATAAGATACATCCGTTAAATCATTTCACAAATAAACTTTTGCATTTCATTGAAGTTAATTTCAAATCATTTTATATAAAAATGGTATAAAATCTAAAAATAAAATTACATATTAAAAAATTATATAAAAAAATCTACAAAATTAGAGGAGACGTGATTATATTATTTTATCAAATGGTGACAAATATAGGCCAACAAAGTGAATAAAGTTTGATCATGTGAATATTGAACGAGAAGTTTATTTGTGGACGGAAAGAGTATAATTCAATCGATCCCTTTGTTCAACTCAAGAGATTATAAATCAATTTGTTTTCTTTTCAAGTTCCGATGTGAGTCTCTTTCTCAATTAGACAATCAAGTCATTTTGAATCTAACGGATTGAAAGTTTGCAAATGTTTTGCCCATACTACACTTCCTTGTTTGTCTCATGGGGCTTCAACGTTCCTCCACGCTAAACGCACGAGGCGCGAGGCATCCTTCCGGTTTCTTTTTATTATTTTTTAAATGTCTTTTTCTCGTAGAAGATAGAATTTTCTAAAAAAAGAATACATCTATTTTTTATAAAAAAAAATAATAGATGAATAAATTTAATAATTTAAAAACATTATTAGATTAAAAAAAGTGACAAAAATAATTATTTGTCATTGCATGATATGTCACTCAACTCACTTTGCATATGCTATTTGGATCGATTTTTATTGATTGAAATAAGTCACGTCAACATATGATATTTCATTTCTTTACTTGTCATTGTCTATGATCTAAGTTTGAAAAAAACCAAAATTTACGTTTAACCCCAGAAAACAAGGGTTGCGTTTCATCTCTAAAAACCAGATGATGGCGAGGAAACGGCCGGATCTTACGGTGTACTTTTTTTTCTTCTTTATCATTTTTTCCCGCCGGCCGTTACACCTTTTTCGAACTCTTTTTCATTTTTTTACGGCAATCTTTACACCTTTTTGCTTCTCTTTTTCATTTTGCGGCGGCCGTTACACCTTTTTGGTTTTCTTTTTCATTTCTTTACGGCCACCGTAACACCTTTTTGGTTTTCTTTATCATTTCTTTACGGCAGCCATTACCCCTTTTTCACGTTCCTTTTTGCTTTTCCGGCCGACGTTACAAATGTTTTCCGTTTTCTTTTTCTTTCTCCGGCAGATATCAACTTTTTTTGTCTTTCTTCTTCATTTTTAAGGGCAGAAGTGACACTCTTTTTTTGTTCTTCATTTTCATTTTTACAGCAGATGAAGAATGTTGTCATCAATTATACCAGAGGTATACCAACCTGCATGTTTTAATTAATTAAAAGCAGGATTACTGATTTAATAAAGATAAAGAAGAATAAAGAACTACTCGTATGTCATTTCCTCTGTGCGTGTTTCGTGCAAGATTGGAGCAAGGTTAGTGCAGATACAGAGCAAGTTGCAATTTCTATAGAAGAGGATGACTTTATGTTGCATGAATCTTAAAAAGAAAGATAAAAGATATTAGAGGACTCTTGTAAGATACTCACTCTTCTTCACACAGATATAAAGATAGTAAGTTTAATTTCATGTTCTTTTTCATTCATTTGAGGCTCCACTAGTGTTTCCAAACACGGACTAACTCAAAATACCTATGTTGATCAATTCACCAAATTTAGATAAAAGCCCCCAACTGGCCTGGGGAATTAATTTATATGGATCAGAGTATAGTATGTGATATTAATAGATAAATGACGATTTAAGCGGACTCAAATTCTGTAAAGAGTGACACATTACTTAATTTACAAGATATAAGATCTTAGCAGATCTAGTTCTCATAAAGATCAAACAGATTCGGTCTTTTATATTTAGCATACAAAGTAGCAAAATTGATCAAATTGCCGGATTTAGATCAATATTAATGATTGTTTTAAATTTGGAATGAAATATGAGCACATTTAAAGAAGGATCTACGCAATAAGCATTATATACAGACAATACTTACTGATTATACATGGAGTATTAAGCAGATGCAGTTACTGCCTTGCAAAACTGGACACAACATCCTTGTCTGAGAAGATCAGGATTCAGGCGGCAGATTTAATCCTGTATGTTTTGAATCAGGGTTTTTAGTAAATGCCAAAAAACTAATCCATAGTCTATACTTATAGCTACTTGATGCCCAAAAACTTGTATAAACTTCATTTTGCATAGCACAACAACGTTTAGTTTTTCAGTACTGTCTACTGGAAAAAAAATTACACAAACGCTTGTATAATAACTATTCAATCATCTTCACATCTTCATGAATCATTATGCTTGATAATTTCTTACTCTTCTTCATTAATCAAAGCATAAAACTCTTCTTAAACTTTCCATTTTCAGACTAAGGCTATATTATACATCAGAAACATTGACAAATTTGACAAAATTTATGCAAAATGAAATGGTAAAGAAATCTTATCACAGAGATCTGTTCATAAGAATGCAAACAGATAACATCATAGCAATCAGCAACAGATACACATAACCCAAAAATCTCAGGACCTCAGATTAAACATTCTAAACGCTAAATTCATTTGAAACACAATCTATACAAATCAAACACACACAGAGAAGTGCATCTAACTGATAATAATCAGGAGCATAGCGGATAATCAACTTACTCTGAAGGATCTTGTCGATAGATCTGTGACAAAATAGGGCAGAAAAGTTAGAACAAAACGCGTTTCGAACTCTTACACAAACATATAAACACAAAAATGAGAAGATCGAATTCATTCCTTTTCGAGATCCGGAGATTGAATACATGTCTCGTTCTGCATCTGAGATTTCTGTTTTTTTTTTGTCTCCAGCACCGGGTGACAGGCACTCGGAGGCGATAGAGATGATCTTCAATGCGCCCGGCCCATAAGGCCATTACCCTACAAGTGGACCAGACTATAGAAAATCGTCCACACATGAAAAACTTTACGCGGCCCATAGCCCATTTACTGTTCTTAGTTTGCATGTTACTTTTTCCAGAGCTTCAGATTACTTTGAATATTGAGATAAAATTTATTTGAGTATTGAGCAAAACAACATTCTCTCATCTCATTTTTCATTGTATAGAGCAAAACAACATTCTCTCATCTCATTTTTCATTGGTATTTTTTAACAAGTCATCTGCCACGTATTTAATCTTGCGATTTTTTTCCAAAACATGCCTTTGTTGGGGTTTGAACCCAAAACCTCCTAGACATTTGGTTGAGTTTCTAGCCATCCAAGCAAGGGTGATTTTTCTCACAAGTTCACATAACCCTTTATGATATTTCATAATTAAAAAAAGATTGTATAAAAATTTCTTTTCAATTTTAAAAATATAATATTTATGCTTTTAATATAATAAAGGAGACTCGGATGCACAGAAATTCGACATTTGACATGTCTATGTGGCAAAATTTAAACATGTCAGCACGCCACGTAATATCCAAGTAAACCAGCGGAAATAAATTATATACGATGCACCAGCGGATCTCCTGTTGGAAACAATTGACCGTAGATTTTTTACGCGATAATCACTGACATTCAACGAAATTCTTTCCTTCAGATTACATCAATACGAACTTCTATTATGATGATATTATAAAATAATTAAAAATAAATATGAAAAAATATGAATACTATTTAAAAAACAAATATAATATTTTTCATTTAATTTAAATAGAATTTTAGGACCATGCTACTTATATTAATCCTTTATCTTACTTCCATATTTAAAAATTACATACTTAAATAATAAGTTACAAAGGTTTATTGTGGAAATTTGTGTATAATAAGAGTTAAAATCAATAGAGTACCTATATTACTGGAAATTAGAATATTATTTTTTACAAAAAAATATATATTAAGAAACAATCCTAAATAATACTAAATTTGAAAATGATGATCACGAGTATATATATTACTCATCACCTTACTTATATTATTTATGTTGGATAATACTAATATTATTTTGGATCCGTTTACTTATATATGGAAATCCTTAATTATGTGTCTTGGATAATCAATAATATTATATGTTAATATATGTTTTCAGATTAAAATAATACGAACTCCTATTATGAGGATAATATAAACAATTAAAAATAAATACGAAAAAATATAAATACTATTTAAAAAATAAAAAATAATAATAATAATTTTCATTTAACTTAAATAGAATTTTAGAACCATGCTACATATATTAATCCTTTATCTTACTTTCATATTTATAAATTTCATACTTAAATTAATAAGTAACAAAGATTTATTAATGGAAATGCGTGTATATATTGATTGAAATCAATAGAGTACCTATACTAATAGAAATTCCAATACTATTTTTGATTCCTTACTTATTTGTCTTAATTCCATGAGTATATATTATTGATAACCTTACTTATATATGGTCATTAACAAAATTTACGGAAAATCTTATTAAGAAACCATCCTAAATAATACTAAATTTTTAAATTATGATCACGAGTATATTATTCATCATCTTACTTATATTATGTATCTTGGATAATACTAATATTATTTTCGATATCTTTACTTATATATGGCAATCCTTAATTATGTATCTTGGATAATCAATAATATTATATGTAAATATTTGTATTCAGATTACAACAATACGAACTCCAACTACGATGATAATATAAAAAATTAAAAATAAATATGAAGAAATATATATACTATTTAAAAAACAAAAAAAGAATACTTTTAATTAATGTAAATAGAATTTTAGGACCATGCTACATATATTAATCCTTTACCAAGGAATTCTCACCATAATAAAGTCATTTCTAAAATACAAAAAGGTAAGTAAATAATTAAATGTGAAACTATCCTAATACGACCGTGCATTAGAAAATGATTCATGCATAGCCATGGATGGTATGATATGATTTCAAAAATAGATTACTTCCTTAACATATGGTGATTGGAAAAATTTACGAAAAGTATTATTAAGAAACAATCCTAAATAGTACTAAATTTGAAAATTATGATCACGAGTATATTATTCATCACCTTACTTATATTATGTTTGTTGGATAATCCTTATATTATTTTGGATCTATTTACTTATATATGGCAATCGTTAATTATGTATCTTGAATAATGAGTAATATTATTCTGGATTCGTTTATTTTTAGTAATAAATTCGTTATATCTAGGATGGACCCAATATTATTTTGAATTCCTTACTTATATATCTAACTGGCAATGAGTTAAATTACTCACTTTTATATCCAAATTTATGGAAACTCATATATACTTGGGTCAAAATCCTATTATAAAAAGAGATATATAATGAGTTGAAATGTGACATCCATCACCCATTTTCATTTTCCATTTCAATATATAGGCATTTAGAATTAATTATGCAATAAATAAGCGGAGAATCATTAATTCAACTTCAGCCTTTTGTTTTCTAAAAGGATTGGTGATAGGAGCATCATATTTTTCAATTTCAATAGGAGGCTATGGAAAATCAAGTTGATGATACATGGACGAGATCAGCTAGAGATGCAAGAGAAATGAGAATATGAATACTTCAACAAAAAAAGATAGAAAAGGTACGCACTTTAAATATTGTTTTATCTTAATACATTTAGTTATGTTTTATTGTTTTAAGGTAATTTGATGCATAACATTTTCGAATTATTTAAAATAACAAATGAAAGGGGATATGTTAGTGACCAGAATTTTTATATTTAAAATTTATATGGTTGCTTTTTAATGAGCATTGAAAAATTTTCTTATCTTCATATATAAATCGTTAGTATAGATAAATTAATTTATGTTAAATAAAAATTTTTTTATACAAAATTTAATATTAGATGTCAATTTTAGAAGGATTTAACAAATTCTCCATGTGAAAATGAACACTCCAAGAATAGATAAAAATATATGTTTAGTCATGTTATTTTATAGTCATGTTATTTTGTCAATTATAATCTGCATCCGTAAAAAAATCAAACGTCGTTCATAGGTTGCATAGAAATCATGGATAATTAAAATGTATAATTGTTGATTTATCTAGGTATGCATATAGCTCACTGATTATTTTTTATCAATTTTGTATATACATCAATAGGAATAAAATGATGTCTAACCATGACTCTTTAATTTTATTTTTCTATATTTTTTATGAAAAAATAGTTTATACATATTGAATATTTTAAACAATTGAATGGACGAATATTAACAAAGTTGAGTAAAAACATATTCGTATTTAAAATCTTTTAAATAAAATTCAAAACTTTGCAATAAATTTGATATGAAATGGGTGAATATAAAAAATGTGAGTACAAATTTTAAAACAAAATGATATGCATGCGAGGAAAAAAAAGTTAGGCATTGATACGGAATGATCAATGTAAATAATTCAAAGTTCAAACATAATTTTTAAATTGGAAAATTTACTTATATCTAACACGTAATTAATTTATCAAAATGGCAATCAAGCTGTGTTCAACTGAAATAATTGATACTCTATATATATATATTCATAGTCAGAGAAATTTACCTAAATAACACTAAAACATAATGACTTTCCCTAAATAGCAACATATGTTTTTTATTTCCCAATGTAGCACTTTTAGTCATTATCCATTAGTCATTATTTAGACAAATGTTCACCGTCACAAGATATTATTTCTCTTTCTAGACATTATTAAGTGTTATTTAAGGGATAAAAAGTTTAAGTCTTATTTTGGGAAATTACTTTTGTTTTAGTGTTATTTAGTGTAGATATGAAAAATAAAAATTTTGAAAGATTATATTGGAAAAAGTTTGAAAAATGAAAAATGAAATATTTGAAAAATGAAAAATGAAAAATGAAAAATGGAAAATTTGAAAAATGAAAAATGAAAAATTTGTAAAAGTTTAAGTCTTATATTAGGAAATGACTTATGTTTGAAAATATGAAAAATTATTCTTTTATGAGGATAAAGCACTATTGGCACCAACTCTCAAAGTAGTTGAAATGATAAATGAATTTGTTATGTCCCTCATTCCTGGTTATGAAAAGGAGTACTTGAGTTCTCATTCTTCGTGCCAAGCAGAAGCAGATGTAGGTGCTGATGGCGATTGGATAACAGTTGAGTTTTTGAACGAAATCAAATGTTTGAGAATCCCAAACCACAAAATAGTCTTGAAAAAGGGGTTACCGATTATGCTTTTGAGGAACATTGACCAAACATCTGGATTGTGTAATGGGACAAGATTAATCGTTCAAGAGCTGCGAAATAATGTTATCGGTGAAATTGTGGTTTTGGGAAATCGAGTCGGGAAAAAGGTTTACATCCCTAGAATGAATTTGGTACCATCTGGTCTAGAGCTACCCTTGAAATTCCAAAGAAGATAATTCTCGATCGCCTCATAGTTTGCTATAACAATCAACAAAAGTCAAGGTCAAACATTGTCATTTGTGAGATTATTTTTAACCAAGTCTGTGTTCACACATGGTTATATTTTGTTGTTTCACGAGTGAAGACAAAGACCGGATTAAAAATATTAGTTCTAGATGACAATAAAAACCCTTGCAATCATACCAAAAAAGTTTTATACCCTGAAATCTTATATAAAATTTGGTATTAAAATAAAAATTGTTAACTCTTCATTCTGTTCCTCAAATATTATTTATTTTACTTTGGCTTTTTTCATTTGTAGTATTAAAAATCATGTGAGCAATATATTTACTTTATTTTGAAAAATAAATTTCATTAAAATAAATTTAGAATCGACATAAATTTCTTTCGACCCCGTGCATGGCACGGGTCAAAATACTAGTTATTTATTTAAAAGACCAGTAAGCATCGCATTAAGATCAAATGCTAATTTAAATGTATCTTTTCTATTTATAATAAGATTCTTTTCTATTCACTTGAAATTCTAAATTTAGATGTTAAAAAACCAGAAGAGTTATAACAAATTTAAAAAGTTAGATAAAAGATTTGAAAACAAACTGAAAAGAGTTGAACTTTGGAAAAGATAAGTTTCAAAAAATCAAACAATTAAATGATCACTTAAATAAATAGGTAAGAATTCTAATTTGGGATATAGACAATAATTCATCTTCATTCGTATTTGAAGTGTTATGTTGTAAACTTGGATATGTAGTGTTATTGTATTATCATCATATGTGAATATATTTTTTAAATTGTTATTGAAAAAACTGAAAAAATTAGAATTAATTAGAAGAAATGTGAATAAACTAGAAAAAAGTTTGTAAAATAATTTTTCCAACTGAAAAAAATAAAGTGTACAACTTAAATTCTACTTCATTTGTCCCATAAAACCTTTCTCTTTTTTTCATCTATCCCAAAAACTGTTTCACATTTTTATTAAAAAATCACTTTTAAACCCTATTAATTTTTAATCTATTTATCACATCACTTTTTTCATAATTAATCTACACACAACATTCTATTTTTGCTTATCACAATTAAAATATTTTTAGAAAGACAATACTAAAATACACTATGTTTAAATTATTTAAAAGTTATTAACAAAAAATATTGTGGAATGGAGGTAGTGAACATGTCCCTCACGTTTCATTATTTTAAGATTTTCATCTTACCGTAAGAGTATGCATATATTAAAACCGTTAAGATAAACCAAATCAAATAGGGAATGTAGCTCAAATGGTAGAGCGCTCGCTTTGCATGCGAGAGGCACTGGGTTCGATCCCCCGCATCTCCACTCTTTGGGCACAGAATTCAATTTTTAGTTTGACGACAAATCAGTGTCTCTCATGTTTGAAAAATCATGAAATTAGATTCCTAAACACTCCAAGAGCTCACTTTCTTCTTCTCATTTATTATTTGGTTTTTTTCTTTTTTCTCTCTTTGTTTTCTCTATAGAAGTTTTTTATTTATTTTTTTATTTCATAATACTCCCTCCGTCCATAAATAAACTTTACATTGCGCGTTACGATGTTTGACTGAAATGGAAAAAGTTAACATATACAATATCAGTCTCAAATAAAAAAATATACTTTCCAAAGTAAAAAATAGACTTCTATTTGGAAACTTCAAAAAATGAGAAAAGAAAAAAGAAATAAAATAAAATAAAATAAAAACAATACAAAAAGGAAATGAAAGAAGATGAAAACATGCAACAAATACGTTTAATGAAAAGGAAAAATATATTTACGAAATGCACTAAAAGATTTTTTTTCGAGACGTCAAAAAAGATCATATTTTAAATTTGATGGATTAAGAAAAAATGATTTTTTTGGACCAGTGACCAACATATTCCAATAATTGAGAGAAGTTCTCTTTTTTATTTTTAAAATTAAAAGAATTAATCATTTTAACATCGCAATCAATTGCAATGTTCACTTTTTTCAAAAGTATTTTTAGCTCTTTTATTTTTTTCATTTCTTTTTCCTTTTTTTATTTTAACTTATTTCTTTTGTATTCTTAATTCTATTTTTTGAACTCCCCCCCCAAAAAGTACTTAAACGGAGCCGGCGAAAGTTGTTTTGTAAGATTGAATATCTGCTAGAAGGATCGAGATAGATCTTCGCCGCGTGTCGGTCGATCGTGGTCAGTGATAACTACCCAAATCGTGTTGTTATTCTTCGACAATAACGTTAACTCAATCACTAAGTCCATCGTTGAGATATCTCATTTCACTCTAGAATAGTGATTTAATGTAGAAGTCTTGTGGGAACAAGTTAAACACTTAGCTATGGATTTTGTGATTTTCCTTTTTCATGGTTTTCTGCTTGTATGTCTTCCTTAGGTCCTGAAATAATTATTACTATCAGGGTACATGGTATACACAATTTCAGGAGCTTCATGCGATAAGCAATATCTCACATCACCAATGGTACTACCAAGCGATTCCAATACAATAAAACACCATAGTCTCATACAAAGAAGTTCAATCTATCCCCCTTTGAAACAAGCTCACAAGTCGTGAGACATAAGTATCATAACAATGTGCTACAATGATATCCTCATCTAGAGTAGGTTGAGTTTAAAGCTTGGCTAAAGTCATCCAACTAAGGGCATCAGTTACGAACTTCACCTTACCATGATGATAACGATATGGTAGTAATAGTCTTTATTAATAAGCTCCAACCACCTTTGTCAATAATGGTTCAGCTCATTATTATGACTCATCAAGTATTGTAAGTAGGGATGGCAATTCAACCCGAACCCGAGCTTAACCGACCCGACCAACCACTAAAAAATCCGAACCCGAACCGAGAATAAAATAATCCGAACCCGACCCGAATTTTTTTACCCGAACCCGACATCGGGTCGGGACGGGTGTGGGTTTATTATTTTACCCGACCCGACCCGAACCCGCACCCGACCCGACTCAAACCCGAATATTTTATAACTTAAAAGCCTATCTATGGATATAATGAGCACTCCGTATAATCTCTTGACAAAGTGCTACTATACCAAATATGCCTTTTATAATCATTTTTTATAATTTCTTAATAAAAAAATGAGACACAAAAAAANTTTTTTACCCGAACCCGACATCGGGTCGGGACGGGTGTGGGTTTATTATTTTACCCGACCCGACCCGAACCCGCACCCGACCCGACTCAAACCCGAATATTTTATAACTTAAAAGCCTATCTATGGATATAATGAGCACTCCGTATAATCTCTTGACAAAGTGCTACTATACCAAATATGCCTTTTATAATCATTTTTTATAATTTCTTAATAAAAAAATGAGACACAAAAAAATTAGATGTAATCTTTTTAAAATTATTGGGGTACACCGAATTGATTATTAGTTAAAAGTCGGGTTCGGGTTTCTGGTTGGAATCTCGGGTTCGGGTCGGGTTCGGGTTTTGGCTTAAAAAGTCGGGTTTCGGGTCGGGTTCGGGTTTCGGTTTTTAAAGTCGGGTCGGATTCGGGTATAGTACTATCCGACCCGAACCCGACCCATTGCCATTCCTAATTGTAAGTGTTTATGATATATTCTAATCATCTTCCTGTATAAGTAATTCAAAACAAGATTCTACCAATTTGTTACGAAAGAATTTTATCTAAAAATTTAAATTTTTGGATGTTCCAAATAAAACATTATCAGTTCACTTTATGGACACATTTCCACTTTTCAATAGGAGAACTTTTGTATCTTTTTTCTTTTTTTCATTTCCTTTTCCATTTTATTTTTTGAACGTACAAAAAATAGTTTGTTTACTTTGGAAAATTTAATAACAAAAATGTTTAACTTTATATAGAGAAAGGATACGTTATTTTTAATATTTGTTTTTTCATTTCAAATACAAACTAATTTCAATTTTAGAACATTATGAAGAAGAATTTAAAAAAGAAGTTTAAGAATGATAATAGGCATGATTCAAAAACCATTCGCATAAGTTATTTATCCTGATTCAATTGTCTATTGAATCGGTTATTAACTTATTATAAATAATCGATGCATATAATATTTGGTTGCCGAAATTAATAACCCCATTTGCATCGGTTTTTGTAAAACCGATGCAAATAGAGTAGTCGATTAGCCATTTTTGTACTATTGCACTGATACCCATGTTGATTGAAAAATTGAAAAATGAATGGAAAATAGCACAAAAAGAGATTGAAGTAAAGGATTATCAAATATTTTATTAAGACCCATAAAAAACTAATTTTCTTTAATAATTCTTTTATGTTTAATTAGGTGATATATGATGAGCTATATTTTAGCTCAATAAATTTCCATACAAAAGAATAGATTAATAATTTTTAAAAAGGTATGTTTTAATCAAAAGGCTTTTAATACCTTTGTCATTTTTATGAAAAAAGACGGAGTTAATCATGATTTGTTTTTTTTATGAATAATTAATTTAATTTTTGTTAAAAACTTATAATTTTTATTTCGTATACATTAACTTCAACATTTAATATATGTAAAGTAGAGTTTATTTGTTATAGTGTTGACACTAGTATCACACCCGTGAGTTGCACGTGTCATTTTTATATTATTAAATTCAAATTATTTTTCAATTATAAAAAATGATATGCAATAGAATATAGAGATTATATTATTTTAAGATACAAAACATAACTACTTTACAAATTTCGAAAGACTTCTTTATAGACTACATTATTTGTACAATTTGTGGGAATATTGTCTTCATTGCATATCAGAATCTTCAACCCACTACGATTAGTTACTCTTGAAATTGTAATATAAAGTTATCCAACACTAAAACATGTTGGATTATTGTTACGGAAACCTGTGATAAATCCTAATTACTCGTAGCTTCATCGATCATTAACATTGATGACCACTTATCAACATTTTTCAAAGTAGTTAAGATCTTCATTTTTCGTAGGAATGACAATTTTGAAACGTATGGGAAAAAATTCACGATGAATGTAATGACTATGAAAGCTTTGTAAATGAATGTATTTATAATATGATTTTTGCATACGGGTTTAAAATAATTATTCATATTTTCAAAGTACTATAACGAATTTAAATGACTATTACTGTATTTAAATTATTTAATTTATTATATTTAAAATTACTATAATTAAAATTACTATGATTAAAATGATACGGTAATTAATACGGAGTATACAATAATCTAGTCACACGGTTCTATAATTAATACCTTGGTTAATTATTACCTTTTTTGATTAAAATTACTATAATTAAAATATAGTAAAATATAGCCATTATAAATAGCCACTATGATTAAAATATAGTCATTATAAAATTACTATTATAAAATTACAATAAATAATTTGACTCGGTAATTAATATACAATTATGTAGTCACACGGTTATATAATTAATACCGTGGTCAATTATTACCTTTTTTTATTATTACCTTTCTTGCTAGTATAATTTCAGACACTTTAAAAATGACAGTTAATTATTATCTTTCTTGCTATTAAACGTGCATATGTGTGTGTGTGTGTGTATACACTCTCCGTCCCAAAAAGATTTACACCTTGCAAAAAAATTGTGTCCCACAATCTCCTACTCATTTCTATTAAAAAACCACTTTTACCCTTTACTTTTTCAAACCCTATCTATCACATCATACCTTTTTCCTAATAATCTACACATCACATCCTATTTTTACCCATCACATCAAGGATATTTTTGCAAAGTCAACACAAAATTATCCCTCCCTTAATTTCTACTTTAGTCAAAATGGGTAACACTTTATGGGACGGAGGGAGTATATATGTATATATATATATAGAGGATATTTAATTTTTACAGTAGTTATAGTCTATTTTATGTTACTATAATTTTGGATACTTTAAATTATTATAATTAAAATTAAAATAATGAAAATGACACGGTAATTAATACGGAGTATACAATTATGTAGTCACACAATTATATAATTAATACCTTGGTTAATTATTACTTTTTTTATATTAAAATTACTATAATTAAAATATAGTAAAATATAGCCATTACAAAATATATCCACAATAATTAAAATATACTCCATTCGTCTCAGTGTCTTTGTCCACTTACCTTTTGGCACACCATCCAATGCACTTCTTTAATTCATTTTATCTTGTAATTTGTATATTAAAAAATTATAAAAATTATATATTAATAATCTATATGTTAAGACGAATCAAACAAGATCACACATGACTATTTTTAGGCTTACACATTGAGAGAATTTGATGAGTCAAAGTGCTTAGATGAACTGTTCCAAAAGTCAAAACTAGACAAAGACAATGGGACGGATGTAGTAGCCATTATAAAATTACTATAATTAAAACAAGATCAAACTATAACTTTTTTCCTTTAATATCTGTAATGTTTCTGATAACGTCCAACCAAAAAAGTCTTTCGAAAACGAATGCAATTAGTATTGTATAAATCCTTAAAACAACTGATGTTGAACAAAAATCGGAGTGGCGCAGCGGAAGCGTGGTGGGCCCATAACCCACAGGTCCCAGGATCGAAACCTGGCTCCGATATTTGAATCTTTTTACCGTACCGATCTGTTTTTAAAGTATATATAACATTTTTCCGTCATTAACAAAGCAAGGGGATGTAGCTCAGATGGTAGAGCGCTCGCTTCGCATGCGAGAGGCACGGGGTTCGATCCCCCGCATCTCCAATCCTTTTTTGCCACAAAAAATGACCTTTTCTATATGCTACAAAATGAAATTATTTACTCTAGTTCGTTCTCAAAAGTGAGATTGTTAGTTTTAAGGGGGTAAATTTCAACTAACAAATCTCACTCTTTCTCAAATTTTATGCAACATTTCAAAGAATTTACAAAGTATTTTTTTAAAAAAAATTATTTTATTTATAAATTAATAGAGAAATCAAAGTGACATTCTTTATGAAATGGAGGGAGTATAAAAAGAGTGATGTTTTCACGGTTTCAAGGTCCACATTAAAAATATGGACATCCTCACAATTTACATGGCTTTCATGTGGATATTTTTTATTTTGTCAAAGGCTCAATCCTTTTATGCTACAAATATACTAAAGTCATAAAACAAGCATGAGCCTTATGTTTACAGAAGTATTTTCCGTACAAAAAGTACTCCTTCCGTCTCACAATAAATAATATTTTTATTATCCAAAAATCATGATGGCTTTTATTTATTTGTATATTTTTATTGATTAATTTATAAAATATTTTATTTTTTTATCACCATTTGTTTTTATTAAACTTTTTAGGAGTTGATATTGGCCCAGTTTAGCATCAGTTAGTGAATAATGCTAGTGTTTTAAAAAAGCTATCTGACGGTAGCTTTTAGCGTTAACGTTCTCAGAATTAATCTACATTATTAAAATTTTATTCAAAACACTAGCTCGAATCGAAAACAATGTTCCCAAACAAGACTATTAACACACCACATTTGTTATCCATACCCCACATCTTTACTTTCTGTGTGGAGTATAACTTAGCATGTATCACATTGGCTTAATGTTACATTGGAAACCCCCCATTGAATCGTAAACCTTAATCATCTTTAAAAAAAAAGTAATTGTATCTTCTTCACTCCTTGTCACATGTATCACATTGGCTTAATGTTACAACGTTGATATAATTACTTTTAATTTAATTTATTTAATTTTCAATATAAAATTTGTTTAAAAATAAGAATACCGCCAATTTACAATGTACAATATTTGAAAAGAGTTCTTTTATTTTTTTGAGAATCTGTTATAAAATGTTAAAAAATAAAATTTAAAATTCAAAAATTATATAAAATAAAAGGGTATCTTACTTTTTTCAATGTAAAAAAAGATTTTTTAGAGGTAAATATATTTTAGTCCTTAAAAATAGACGATATTTATTTTTTTGTTCTGTAAAAAAATTATTTAAATTATTATTGTTGTTTTTTTATTTTGAAAATGGTCCTTAAATATAATTATCAATTCTAAATACTTGAGATAACACATTTATTTCATACTTGATATCCTAGTCATGTATTTTTTATTACATCAGCCACAATTCTTATGTGTTGAGAATGATCCTTAAACGTAATTATCAATTCTAATTACTTGAGATAACACATTTATTTCATACTTGATATCATAGTCTTGTATTTTTAATTACATCCAATGCAATTCTTATGTTTTACATTGTGTCTTTATTCTTTTTATATAATTTCCAAATCTAAAGAAAATAAAATACTAAATGGGTATTATAAAAAAAGAATTTGGGAAATGGGGATGAAATTTTATGCTGGAGTAAAGGATACAATTTATGACGTGAGAATTGTGTATGAGAAATTTACAAATGCAGGATTGCACTACTGAGTACAAAATATATGTGTTATCCCAACATATTAGAAGACTTGATCATGTTTAAAATTTTTTATTTTGGTTTACGAGGTTTAGGTGACAATATTTTGTTAATTTAATTTATTTGATTATACGTATAAAATTTAGAAAATAAAATTTATACATTTAAAAAATTCATCAAATCTTAACAAAACAAGAAGTGATATGACTATATTATTTCTGAAAAAAACTAAAATAGGATTACTCCCTCCGTCCCAGAGTATTTGTCCACTTTCATTTTCACACCATCCAATGCCTTTCTTTAATCCATTTTATCTTGTAATTTGTATTTTAAAAAATTATAAAAATTATATATTAATAATCTATATGTTAAGACAAATCAAACAAGATCACACATGACTATATTTAGATTTACAGATTGAGAGAATTTTATGAGTCAAAATGCTTAGATGAACAGTTCTAAAAGTCAAAAGTGGACGAATATAGTGGGACGGAGGTAGTAAAATGTATATACAATTGATAATTATGCCGATATATAATAACAAAAAGTATTGTGAAATATCCATATATGATGCCACATTATCACAATATAAATTTTTATTTTGAGAATAAAAACATAAATATTATAGTTTGATATTTTTTTATGTTTTAATTACTTCTATTTAGGACAAATTTTTTATACTATTTTATTTAAGGTGGTTGTTTATTTATGCTTTATTTCTATTTAAGGTGATTTTTTTAGACTTCTTACTAGTAACATGACTTAAGACAAAGGTTAAAAAATAAATCAACATGAGATTTTTTTTATTGTGATACCATTTAGAATTTTAGTGTTTCAACCCAAGAGCACACACAATAATATCTGTAAAATTCAGCATTGTTTTTTTGCAAGAGACTGAATAAATAGAAATGCTAAGTCATTACGATGATTTTTGAAAGTGAATACGTAATAGAAAGGATAAAATAAAATTTATTGAAAGATCAACGTGAATTGAAGTGAATCTACAATACTGTAAACAAAACAATTTTTGAAAACCAGAAAGTGGATAGGAGGAGAGGTAAGCCTTTGACTGGAAGCATTGAAATCTTACAGTTTTAACTAACATTACTCCTAAGTCAACGACTGAATCGGAGTGGCGCAGCGGAAGCGTGGTGGGCCCATAACCCACAGGTCCCAGGATCGAAACCTGGCTCCGATATTTCTCTTTCCCCAGGTAATTTGTTCAAACGAAACACAAGAGCAGCGAAGGGGATGTAGCTCAGATGGTAGAGCGCTCGCTTTGCATGATCCCCCGCATCTCCATTTTTTTCATATGTCATCGTTTTTAGCCGGCCGGAGAAGATTAATTGTTTTGTAACTGTACCGTCCTTGTAGAATTTCTCTGGTATAAAAAACTGCATATGCTTGTTGCTCAAACAAACAACTGAAAACCTTATCCTTTTTTGAGCTATGGAAGGTTTGATTAAGGTACCATACGATGCCACTGTCAAAGTTATGTTAGCTTCACTTGAACGGAATCTGTTGCCTGACGCCGTTCTCCGGCGGCTCACTCGCCTCTTGTTGGCTCTCCGTCTCCGTTCCGGCTACAGACCTTCCTCCGACCTACAGCTTTCAGATCTCCTCGATTTCGTTCAGTGTGAGCTCCGATTTAAGTTCTCTTTCTTTATCTTGCACTCTTTCACATTGAATCTGTAGTTTGTGAATGTTAATTTTGGATTCATTTAGAGAATTTCTAACTAAGAAAGTAGGAAAACTTTTTAAGTATCAATGGAAGAATTTTAAGGGCTGTGAAGATTTGACTGGAGAAGTAAAAAAAATTGAAGTTATGTTCAGGAATGGAGAAAGGATTAAAGAGAAGTAACCACTTTTTCAGGTGGAATTTTGCTTAGATCTATTGTTTGAGTTGAAGTCTAAGAGAACGTGTAGAGAGAGTAAATGAATTTCAAGAAGTAGCAGCAATGCTTCATACTCTGTATAATAGTGCAAGTGAAAATGCTTATAATCGATTTCATTAGGTTTAGGGGATTGATTAGAAAATTAAAAAAAAGTTCATAAAAAAGTTTATGAATAACATGAATATTTGTTCCTAATTTTTTTCATGTTCTTCCAGCTTTAAAGGAGATGCCCGTTGCTATAAAGACGGACATGCCAAAGACTCAACACTATGAGATTCCGACATCTTTCTTTAAATTAGTTCTTGGCAAACATTTCAAGTACAGGTAGTTGATAAGCTGATGGAATTTTAACTGATTTGATCCCTCGCATTAGCAAAGTCTGGGTTATTTTACAAGTTAAATGTTGCTACCCAGTAAAACCTTTTCTTTCTCTAAATTGTTTTATGTATCTGATGATTGTGTTAGTAGATGTATTAAACTTGCTTCTTTTTCTTCATGCATTATGCTTGTGAACCACAAATTGGTAATTTTTCTTGGGGAGAAATAAGCCGGTGATGTTAAAAAAAACAGGATTTTGGGTATACGCTTGCTCGAGTTGATAGACATGATAGTGATCAGTGCATGAAATTCTGCAGCTGTTGCTATTTTGCTGATAAATCAAGCACGTTAGAGGATGCTGAGAAAGCAATGCTGGAGTTGTATTGTGAGAGGTCACAGTTAAAAGACGGCCACTCTGTTCTTGACATAGGATGTGGCTGGGGATCTCTATCTTTGTACATAGCTCAGAAATTCAACAACTGCAAGGTTACCGGGATCTGCAATTCAACAACCCAGAAAGCATTTATTCAAGAGCAGTGCCAGTATGTGTTTTTGATAAATCCAGTCAATGCACACAATTTGCTGTTCTATTGACATCGGTTGGAAACTAGTAAAATGTTTTGTTTCCTTCTTTATGTAGGACCCTTCAGCTGCGCAATGTGGAAATTATTGTTGCCGATATCAGTACATTTGAGATGGAAGGGACATATGACCGCATATTCTCCATAGAAATGTTTGAGGTCAGAACTCTTTTTTTTTTCTTCCCCACAATTAAAGCTGACCTGACCAACTGATATTTTGGGTCTTTCTCTTGACAGCATATGAAAAACTATAAGGATCTTCTCAAAAAGATATCCAAGTGGATGAACGAGGACGGCCTTCTTTTTGTTCACCATTTCTGCCATAAGACGTTTGCGTATCATTTTGAGGTATATATAAGTTACTTGGCCATTCTTACACAGCTACACATCCTTTTAGTGTGTTTACAAAGAGATTGCTAACATTAGGCTACTGTATATGGCATGTAAAAAAATGTTTATTGTTTAATTTCCCGTTCAGGACATTAGGGAAGATGACTGGATTACTAGGTACTTCTTTGAAGGTGGCACAATGCCTGCTGCTAACCTGCTACTCTATTTTCAAGTGAGTTATATATCCTCAAGCACTAATAACTTAAATTCAT
Source organism: Cuscuta campestris (assembly GCA_900332095.2). NCBI lineage: Eukaryota > Viridiplantae > Streptophyta > Magnoliopsida > Solanales > Convolvulaceae > Cuscuta > Cuscuta campestris. The sequence continues at coordinate 544,424 of OOIL02000242.1, read as the reverse complement.
TGCATTAGCTGTGTTGCCCAACAACAACCCAAAACTTAACACAGTAGCAAGAGAAGTTATATGTTCCATTTTGATTTAGTCCATTATGTGCTCGAAACTAAAAACGTTGGCAATAATGACTCTTTTAGCTTCATTGGCAATTGACTCGATATTACATAATTATAATCCTGCCATATATTTGAAACCAGACAAATATACGATATTTTCTAATGTATTATCTGATGCTATATGTGCAGGATGATGTATCTGTAGTCAATCACTGGCTTGTGAATGGCAAACATTATGCACAAACCAGGTAGGAATAACTTAAGATTTGTGATTGTCAAGCATTTCTTGCACATTTTGATGGGGTATACGCATTGAAATTCTTTGCGTAGCGAGGAGTGGCTTAGAAGAATGGACCAGAACTTGGGCGATATAAAGCCAATAATGGAGTCAACTTATGGAAAAGATCAAGCTCTCAAGTGGACGGTTTACTGGCGGACGTTCTTTATCGCGGTGGCAGAACTCTTTGGATACAACAATGGAGAAGAATGGATGGTTGCGCTCTTCTTGTTTAAGAAGAAGTAACTGAGTAAGTATCCATACCAAAAATTACTGTTGGGTTTCCAAGCCTTAGATGTGAGATTTCATGTCCTGTTTTTATAATAAAGAAGTCATTGTTTAGTGTATTTCTTGGGTGAATGTAAGATGTTCTATATCTATTTTGACGTATTTCTCGCGTGTAATTTCTAAGATATGCTCCTTCCGTCCCATCATTTTTCCTTGTTTGACATGGAACGTTTTTTATAAAGTAAAGAGTGTGATATGTGTAGATGAAATAGAAATGATATGAATCACATATTTATTTCTATAAAAAAAAAGAAAATTTTGGGACATTCCATATAAGAAAGTAACGACTAGCTGCCCACAATTAACTCGTTTTTGCATCGGGCCAAGTCAAGAGACCCCATCATTTATCAACAAAACTAACGACTAGTTGCCCACAATTAGTGCGCACTATTTTGAATTTTGATCAAACATGTTTAACACGTCGGCTATCTCGCATTATTTTAATTGGCATCCTTAAATAATAATGTTTTAATTTAAAATGAGCTTGATATTTTTTTTGCATAAATCTATATAACTTTATTTTAAATTTTGTAAAAAATTAAATGAGAACATACATATATGAAGGAAGAAATAAAAATTGTACCCCGTAAATTTGTTTAGTTAAACACAAATTTCGTACTTTTCTTTTTGATTCATCTCAAAATATTTATACTTCTTTATTTTCCTTTTTTAAATAAAACGAAGAAAATTTGATGAATGCTTTTTGATAGACCTTTTCACAAAAGATGCATTTTTTTGGAATTATTTTACTTTATAAAGAAATTGCTTACCAAAGCAAATACTCGGTATTACTTACTCATCTCATATATATGTCTATCTAAAATGATGTATATACCTTAAAATCTTCATAGTTTCTGGCGTGATTCAAAATTCTTTTATCATTTTCAAACGAATTTTAACTTTTCATCTTTTACTTGAGAATCTTACATATAGGTCTATCTAAAAGAATTTTTTTCATTATCTTTTACTAAAATAAAAGAAAAATTATTCTTCGCCTTTAGTATATTTTGTCCTTTCTTTAGTATATCTTTTACCAATCTCACATATAGGTTCTAAAAGAATTTTTTTCATTATCTTTTACTAAAATAAAAGAAATTTTATTCTTGGCCTTCAGTAAAACAAATGATTTTCTATGTCTTTTTTTCCGTTTCAAATTTATCATTTTTATATCAATAAAAAATTATTGGTTCCAAAGGAGACCTAAACAGCTCAGGTGGCTCCACCGTCGACCGCCCGGTCCCAGCGGAGCCTTTGGATTTGGCAGAAGAATCCCAACAGCTTCTTCTTCTTTTTCTCCATGAAAAAGGCTCTCTATTCCTTTCCCCTTCTTCTTAACACTACTGTACTTCATCTTCCTCTTTTTTCGCCCATCCCTTCTTTTCTTCCCTTTCACTCCATTTCCGCACCTCTTCGTTCGTGCGATTCACTCAAACCCTAGTCCAGTAAAGAATCTTTAAGCCACCCCAGAGGTTTATCAGCTAAAAGGTGCCCGATTTCCCCGGAATCTTGTATTTCCGTCATGGGGAACTGCCTCGACAACTCGATGAAATCGACGGCGGAGATTGCGCCCGCCGACGTGATCAAGACTCAGCCGACGGTCAAGCTCTACGGGGCGCCGTTCGGGATCGAGACCTACTGCGTCCGGTTCGCGCTCCTCTACAAGCCGGTGACGCTGATTTTCGTGCCCTCCGACCGCCACGAGACGCCGGCGATCGAGTACAAGTCGCAGACCGTCTCCGGGTCGCTGGAAACTCTGGTTCAGTTCTTGGATGCGAAGTTCCCGGAGCCGCAGCTGCTGAAGGGGAGCGTGGGTGGGTGGCACGGCGAGACGACGCCGCTGGTGGTCTGGGTGGCCACCCTGCAGCACCGGAGCATGCTTTGGCACCTGGATCGGATGGTGAGGTGGGCGGAGGATCTGTCTTCCCGTGGGGGGAAGATGCCCGGAGATCCTGCTATGGGGAGTCCGAGAATGGAGATTCGCAAGTTCGCCAAGAGATATTCTCAGCTGCTGGAGCTGTTTCTGGAGCACGCTCAGATGGAGGAGAGGGTTCTCTTCCCAATCTTGGAAAAAGCCGATCGAGGTATAATCGAATTTACACCAGTAATTGCTCTTATCTAATCATTTTCATTTACCTTAATTGGGAAAGTAAATGCATAGTGTTAGAGCAGAAACTGTTCTTAGATTCTTCATTCCATTGCTGAAGAATTGCTTTCTTAATATAGTATTTGGAAAGTGATTGTTGTGTTGATTATCTCCAGAGATGGATAGATTGAGTTTATGAGTAACTATATATGAACTGAGAAGAAACTTGCCTTGTCTGGAAACAATGTTTTCAGTTGGCAATTTGGCATTTTGGACAATTTTCAATGGTGCAAATTAGCGTTGAAAACCTTAAAACTAAACGTCGTCATTAGATAAAAGTTTTCAAAATGCTAAAATTAAATGTTGATGCTATTGCTAAACATGCTATGAGTAGTGGTTCAATTAATTTAGGTTAGTGTTTGGAAACTAACATTTCATTTCAATTCCACAATTTGAATTCTTGAATTTCAAATGACAAGGGTGGTATACAGATTTCAAATTTAGCTTTATTATGTATTAGAAGAATTTGCCTAAAACCCAAATTTCTTAAGGTTCCCAAGCATGGGATTTGATCCAAATTTGGATTTGAAATCCAAATCCAAGTTCCTAAACATACCATAGAAGAATTCTTAGGAATCCCTTGAGCACGAGAGGGGGAATGGGCAAGAATTTGTTTTACTAGAGTCTTTGGTTGGTTATAAAACTAAATTTCCAGGTGCATGATGGTTATGGTTTTGTTGCAAAATAGAGTAACTGTATTGATAGTTAGTATTATTCAATAGGATTATGCAAAGGTGCAAATGAGGAGCATGCTAGGGATCTGCCGGTGATGAATGGTATCAAAGAAGATATTAAATCCATTGGAGTTCTTGAATCTGGGAACCCAGTCTTCCAAGAGGGCCTCTCCAATCTCTCAACTCGTCTCAAAACCTTACAGGTACCTGCTGTGCTACATACTCTGATTAAAGGCCATTTTATTTATGCCTTAAGGGTTTGTTTAGATCTCACGGAAAGATGATAGGTAGGAAAGTGTTGATGAAAATTGGCTGGCAAGAAAATTTGGGAGAGAATAAAAGATGGACTAAACTGAATAATTTTATTTTAAATATATTTGTTGAAACTCATTTCATTAAGTTTGGACATATATGGACAATAACAACCCTTTGGTAGGGGTGGGTGTACGGCATTACGTAGACCTCACCTATACGGCTCTACCTATAAAAGTAGAAGGGTCGTTCCCAAAAGACGCTCAATTCAAGACAGAGCAATCAAATCATAAAAGTGAGAACAATATGGCAAAGCAACTAAGGAGTTGAGAAAAGAAAAGGTGAAGAGATAAGTTTTGGTTCTCCTTGCTTCTTGTGATAGATAACTTTGAGTTCAATAGTTGACAACAAGCAACCAAGCTCCCCATCTTTTGTGTTAGAGCTTCGTCAAGTTGTGCACTTGTGTGCATTTAGTTTCTTAAGGATTTATGATAAAAACAAGTGCATTTGAGTTTTCGAGATCTCATTATATTGGCACAATGAAACGTCCAAACTTATTTTAAGTATGAAGTGAGTACCGGGTTGTTTTTGTTGTTGTTGAGATGCAATTGGGTTGTTGTTGTTGTTGAAGTGAATACCGGCACATTTTAGTTGATCTTTTACTTTTTTTTACCAATTTTTTTCTTCAAGTTTAAGATTTTCCTGAAGCTGTCTGCATTCTCTGTTCATAATTAATCACTTTTCATTCCAAATGCAATCCATTGATATTTTGAATGATTTTCAAACGGTTCTTTTTTCCATTGTAGACTTGACTGCTAAACAAATACGCCATTTACCAAACACCCGTTCATGTTGCTATTTGTTAAATTCCTCAACTCTTAAAATCAAACATTATTTATAAAAATCATCTGAATTCCACGTTGGGGATGATAGATACATACCCCAAGAAACTGCAAATGTTATGTGATTCTGTCATGAACACTGCAACAATTTTGATTCCTATTTTTTTTGGGAACCAGGAGCATTCGAAGCAACACTTTGAAGAGGAAGAGAGGAGGTTGCTGCCGCTGCTGGAGGCAGCGGAGCTGACCAAGCTGCAGCAAGTCTCATCCTTGGAACAGTGCCTGAGCACGATGGACGGGACCCACTCGCGCCTGTTCCGGTTCTTCATGGAAGGGCTCGTCCCCCAGGACGCGATGCAGTACATGGACATGGTCGCCAAGTGCAGCGACAAGGACCGGGTGTGCAGGCTCTTCAGGCTGGTCGTCGAGAAGGAGAATAGCTTCGGCAGCACTTTGGGTGGTCCCCACTAACATTGATGATGATGGTGATGAGGAAGGCAAGGAATGTATGGGCAAAAGGAAATGGCTCCACATTAACTTGTAGATGGGTGTGGTTGGTTGGTTAGTTTCCTTCTTTACTTCTGCTTTTGTAAATGGTGACGAACTAAT
>OOIL02000242.1:517918-533909 GCA_900332095.2 Cuscuta campestris | reverse complement strand
CCCATCTCCGACGACGACGATGAATGGTTTCAGTTCGACGCCATCCTCCAGGGCTGGATTGGAGAACCCACATGGCTCATGGATACCGGTGCTACAAATCACATTGCCTCCAATCCAGGTACTCTTTCTCATGTTTCTTCTCAAATTTTATATTCACCTCACTATATCACTGTCGGTAATGGATCTATATAGTTCGCACTATGACGGTTGGTAATCACACTCTCCCACCACCCCTCCCCTTTCTTTACACAATGTCCAAAATTCCCCTCATATCACACACAATCTTATCTCTGTCCGCCAACTCACTCGTGATAACAACTGCACTGTTGAATTTGATGCTCATGGTTTTCTTGGAATATTTTTGGTTTATCCACAAGGAAAGAAGGGATGACGTGTTTATTTTCCGGACACCGGAAAGATCAGTGTGTCTCGTGATGTTGTGTTCTGTGAAGATATTTTCCCTTTTTTATTTTCCACAGGTGAAACACCCAGAGGGGATGCATTAAAGAGCAACTCAGCCACCGATTATTTTGAAGATGCTGAGGAACTATTCACGGAGGAGCATCTGGACCGTTCCTGGAGGAACGGTCGCCCGCCGAGCAATGGAGATGCGGAAGAGCTACAGATGGTCGACCTAGTGGACCGTGCGGATAACCACGGTCGACCGTCGGAAGGGCAGAATGACGGACCCTCAGGAGAAGATTCAACGGTTGACCGTGTCATGGAGGACGGTCGACCGTCATCGAGGCAGAAACTTGACGCACTAGCACAGCTACAGACGGTCGACCCCGTGGACCGTTCCACGGATGGTGGTCGACCGTCCCCGAGGCAGAAACTTGATGAACCAGCGATGCTACAGACGGTCGACCCCGTGGACCGTTCCACGGATGGCGGTCGACCGTCCTCTTCCCAGCAAAAAGTAGAGACTTTGGGGCGTAGTCAGAGGGAAAGACGTCCAAATGTGAGACTTGCGAACTATGTTACACATGTCACTGGACCATACAACGGAGAAAGATGCAGATATCCACTTTCCTCGTATGTCACGTATGAAAAGTTCTCCCATAAACACAAGTATTTTCTCACGGCACTTGATGAGGAAGTGGAGCCCACAAATTTTAAAAGGGCATTTTAGGATGAGCGATGACGGAAGGATATGCGGGAGGAGATTGATGCACTGGAAGCTAATGGGACGTGGTTGCTGGTTGTTCCTCCAAGTCATAAAAATCCCCTGGGCTGCAAGTGGGTGTACAAAATCAAACGCAAGTCTGATGGCAGTGTGGAGAGGTATAAGGCAAGATTGGTTATACTGGGCAATCATCAGGTTGAGGGACTTGACTACAATGAAACGTTTGCTCCTGTGGTCAAATTAACTACAGTACGCACTCTTCTAGCTGTTGCAGCTGCGAAGGGTTGGGAGTTGCATCAGATGGATGTACATAATGCTTTCCTTCATGGAGATCTTGAGGATGAAGTGTACATGAGACTGCCACCAGGTTTTTCTAATTCTTCTAAGGTAGTGTGCAAATTGAAGAATTCTTTGTATGGTTTGAAACAAGCTCCAAGGTGTTGGTTTGTAAGTTGTCTGGAGCTTTGAGACGCTATGGGTTTGTCTAGTTTGTTCCTGATTACTCCTTATTTTCTTTCGTTGGAAAGAAAGGAGTCATACATGTTTTGATTTATGTTGATGGTTTGATTATTGCTGGAGATAATTCGGATATGGTGAGCAAGTTCAAGGCATATCTAGGGGATTGTTTTCATATGAAAGACTTGGGGACACTGAAATATTTTCTTGGCATTGAGGTGGCAAGCAGCACGTCTAGGATATTTCTTTGTCAACGGAAGTATGCTTTGGATATCATTACTGAAGCCGGATTGTTAGGTGTTAGGCCGTTAGGTGCACCCATGGACCCAAATCATCATTTGGCTCGTTCCCAAGCTCTTCTTTTGACAGATCCAGAACCATATCGCCGTTTGGTGGGACGGTTAGTATATTTATCTGTTACACGACCAGAGCTTTCTTATGCAGTACACACTTTAGCACAATTCCTGAAGGAGCCTAGGGAGGATCACTGGTCTGCAGCACTTGGAGTGGTTCGTTATTTGAAGGGATGTCCTGGGCAGGGTATTTTCCTGTCTGCAGATAATAATCTTCAGCTCACAGGATGGTGTGATTCGGATTGGGCAGCATGTCCCTTGACACGACGATCGCTGACAAGCTGGTTTGTGCAACTTGGGGACTCACCTGTTTCGTGGAAGCTAAGACAAAGAAGCAGACGACGGTGGCTCGTTCGTCGGCTGAAGCTGAGTATAAGGCTCTTGCTGTTCTTACGTGTGAATTGAAGTGGTTGAAGAATTTGTTGCGATGTCTAGGAGTTGAACATAAGAACCCTATGACTGTTCGTTGTGACAGCACTGCAGCTCTTCATATTGCTGCTAATCCAGTTTTTCACGAACGCACGAAACATATTGAGATTGATTGTCACTTTGTTCATGATGAACTTTTACGAGGAGAGATTCGCACGTTGCATGTCCCTACTACGCATCAGCTCGCAGATATTCATACGAAGGCGCTTGGGAAGTTCCGACTGGAGTTTCTCATTCCCAAATTGGGCATTTCAGCATTACATGCTCCAACTTGAGGGGGGGTGTAAAAGGAAAGAAAATATTTAGAATATATTTTCGTATATATTAGTTTTGGTAATTTCCTTGTATTAGTAGTTTACTTGTATAGGGATTCCCTTTCCTTGTTTGGTGAAGATTCTCGGCTTGTGAGAATCTATATATATACGTACCTTGGTTGTAAATTGCAATCATCAGAAATACGAGAGAAATTTCTCCCAAATAATTCTTTCATATCTCTTCTTATTTTACTACTTTAGTCAAAATGAGACAAACATTTTAGGACGGAGGGAGTATCTATAGAATCCCTACAAAGTGATCGATACACTCTCGATGCATGGAAGAGGGTTTTCCATTTTCTACTACCATAATCAGAAATTTAATTTGGGTTTAAATTGGTAATAAAATGCTCAACCTTTAATACTCCGTAAGTGATTATTAACATGGAGTAATTAATTAGTTAACGTAAAGTTATAAGGTACTGAATGCTGATAGTTTGTGAATATTTGTGCTTTAATTTTGAGCTCCATTTTGTACAAATAGCTTAATCCTTGTAATTAATTTGCACTACAAGCTGTGTAGCAAGCTGGGGTATAATGAGTGTTTTCAAATCAATTAATCAATCAAGGATACTCATTACATCTAGTACGATGTAACAGGGGTAGTACGATGTTACGGAGGGAGCTGAGGGAGGATTTATTTCCGCCTATGAGGAAGAGAGAGAGAAGTACGTTTAACCTAGCTATAATGATGGGTTTTCTCAAATCAAACGTTGGCATTTCCACTACTTTAATATGCACTACTCTCAACTACTCGCTACTAAATGAGAAGAAAGGGGGGAATTTCTATCTTTAAAAAACGTAAGAACTTTATTAAGATTTTGAATGTACAAGGTGTGTTTTTTAGAAGGACTATGCTAGGGTGCCATCACATGAGTTGATACTCGTCTTCCGCGAGAATCAATCGGCCAGGCTTGGGCGCGCTTGTGCGGCCGTTCACCAGAAGGAGAAGGAGATACGTGAGAAAGAGAATTAGGGTTTGGGGAAGATTTCGTGTATTATTACGTACCCATAATGGAGGAGTAGTACACCTCTTAAATAGAGTTTGAGAGTCCCCATCCTAAATTACTAGTTTTCTATCCTGTCGGTTCAAGAAAAGCATCGAGGTAAAGAACCAAAAAGAAACTATCGAAGGAGCTTATAAGATCGCTCGCCTAATAAAAATCTAAATTACAAGAATAACAATAATATTAATAATAATAATAATCAAACAAAGTCACAGTAACGTCTAGGCGGCCCAACATTCCTCTTAGGACGCTCACGTCTCGGTTGCCTTTCGGGTCTCTCTACGTTCTCGTCGGTTTGGTCCGTTGTGTGAAGCATGGGTGCACACACATGGTAGCACCCATGTGGTGACACCCCAACATTTCTTAGAAAGAGAGAGAATACTAGATGTAGTTTTTAAGCAACTAGATAGCCAAATCCTCTTTGCCCGAAATGGCCGGCCGACCACTCGGGTAACAATATTAGTGAACTTGTCCAAAAACAAATTTGTACTTAAAACATTATTTAAACTTAAAACGCGTTTCGGTACTATAAAACAAAAATCGTTCAAATCAAAAGTGTGTCAAAGAAAATATAAGTGTGACATAATGTCAAAATTGTATGCCCGGTCTCTCATGAAACTAACCCACGCCTCAATTTATAGGAAAAGTGGCGTGGAATTTAAAAATAAAATTTATTTATTTAAAATACAACTTATATATCTAAATTTTTTATCTGAGTTTTATGAAATAAGAAATGACAAAAATATTTTATTTTATGAAATGTAACAAAGAAAAAAATTATCGAAAGACTATAATACTACCCCATCTGCCCATAAATATATCTCACATTTGCTTTTTCAGCATTCGCGAGAATATTTTTTCTTATTTCTACAATTTCATTGGCTATTTGATAAAATAAAATATTCTTGACACTTCTTATTTCGAAGAACTTTTCATGTAATTTTTTGATATGTAAATTTTATTTTTTATTTCTATATCAATATGTAAATAATATGAATTGAAAAAACTATATATTTTACCTTGGTAATAGAAATGTGAGATATATTTAGGGAGAGAGGGAGTAATAAAATCATTTAGGGAGGGGAGTATGTAAATTGTCTGATACGGAGGAGTAAGATGTGCCTATAAACTAGCTAGCTAGTTATAATGAGTGAGTGTTTTCAAATCAATCAAAGGTAAAAATGTTTTCATATTTCCGCCGCTTGTGAGAAAGAGAGAGAGAGAGAGAGATTTTATTTAACTTAGCTAGATAGCAGATATTAGTACATTGGCTGAGATAGAAGAAAAAGAAAAGGCGAGAGGGAGCTAGGGAAGAAGGAGAAGATAATTGTACGCGCGCGAGTGAGCTTAATTCTTCATTGTCACGAGTAAGTTAGAATAATATAATACTCTCAGATTATCTACAAATATACTGTTTCATTATATACTGTTTCATTCCTCTGATGATCCTGTAACTGCAATGCCGCATGCTCTTTTATACATTAGACTTCAATTCCATCATGTTAGTTGTGTGTTTATTCTTATGCTCTGTAGTTGTGTGTTTATTCTTATGCTCTTTTATATACTCCGTATTAGACTTCATTCTTATGCTATATATGTTTGAACCTAAGAAAAAAACACGTACGTACGTCCAAGCCTCTTTCCCGGGCCGGAACCGGACTCTTACTTCACGGCCAGCGACTGCCGCCTCCGGTGGCTTCGCACCGTCCAGTAGGATCTCCGGCCACCCCGACACACCGGCCATCATAGCCTCGTGGGGACGGCTTTAACCTCCCCATCCATGATGACACCGACGACCGGACCGGCAACCCTGCCCCATATAAAGGGAAAGGCATCAGTTGTACCCTCTGGTACTGATCTACCTGCAGGGTGCAGCTGGCTTTCTTGGTAATAGCTACAGTAATTAATAATCACTTTGGGTGTTACTATCGTTTATTTAGTTTTATATAGCTCTAGCTAGCCTCTAATTAATAAGCATCTATGCATTAGTCACTACGGCATGTCAGGTCATTCTTAATTAGATATCCGTTGGATGGATGCATACAAAGATAGAAATAGCTTCTGTATTTAATAATTTTGTACAGAGTTATGATTTATAGAAATTATGTAATGTTAAATTGTTTATTAGGATGTCGGAGAACTTAACAGTGTGGGAAAACTACGGTCCTAGCGAGAGCTATCCTTTGGTCCGAAGTGCCTTAAAACAAGAGCCCGGTAATGATCGAGTGTCCCTAATATATACAATTAATTAAAATTGAATTGAATTTTCTTATTTACTTGGAGTACATTACATTGATGCATATATATATATATATATATATATATATATATATATTAAAGAGAAATTTTTGTATTATTTCAGACGGATAAAATTACAAGTGAGATCACTTCTTATTGCTCCTTAACAAGTTTAGGAAGTTGAGAGAAGTGAGTGTATGAAGTGAAAATGTTCGAGGTGACTGCATTCCTTGCTAGAAGATGAGCCGCTGTGTTTTCTTCTCTATAGATGTGTCTAGCGTCTCCATCGTTACTGTGAATTAACTCTCTCAGCGTTACGCAAGTCGAAGTATCATCGTCATGTCGTTGTAGTCTCCCCACCGCATTTTTTGAGTCCATGTGTAAGTGTATTGGCCCAATTGTGTTGAGTAAGGCCCAAGAGTATCCGATTAGCCCAGCTTCAAGTTCTCCTTCCTCCGGTTCTTGTACGCGATTCAGTTTTCTGGTTATGGCGCCAAGAAACTCACCATTCTTTGATCTCAAAATTGCTCCCGCCACTGAGAAACTGTTCGTAATTGCAATATCGGTGGTCAGGATGCTTCCTTCCTCTACCTTCGTCCATTTGAATATTTTTATTGCCTATATATATATGGTATTGTACGTACAGAAGGATGTGTGTTTGCGACATTGGCTAGACATATAGACTACGAGCTCCGGATTCGATACGCCGGGGCTTACCGACCTATCCAACTTTCGGATGTGGAGTTGGTGGACCATAAAGCCTTGAGGAGGGACTTCCAGAGGAGCCATCCTCCTAACGTGTAGAAATATTTTACGTGAAAACTGTGTTTTCCATTAATCACAGGGAGTTTATATACATGACCAAGAATACAAGTCACGGGCCCAAGCTATACACGGCCCAATACACAATAAATAAACATACATAAATATACTAGGCTAACACTCCCCCTCAAGTTGAAGCATGAAGATCATAAATGCTCAACTTGGACAACAAATTGTGAAAAAGAGGACCAGAAAGGGCCTTCGTGAAGATGTCCGCCGTCTGAAAACGCGTAGGAACATAAGCGGTCACAATATGATTGCGCTGAAGACATTCTCGGACAATGTGACAATCAATATCGATATGCTTCGAACGCTCATGAAACACTAGATTAGCGGCAATGAAGAACGCAGACTTGTTATCACAATATAAACTTGAGTCGCTATACACGGAACATCCAAGGCGGCTAAAAGGCCACGCAACTAACGGATTCAACACATGCATTGGCCGTAGCGCGATACTCAGCCTCTGCGGAAGATCGGGAAACGGTAGTCTGCTTCTTAGTGCGCCATGAGACCGGAGAACCACCCAATAAAATAAAATAACTAGTGACAGAGTGGCAAGTAAGGGGACAACTAGCCCAATCAGAATCAGAAAAGGCAGTAAGGACGAGATTGCTGTCACTACGCAACAAAATACCCTGACCAGGGTGGACCTTGAGATAACGTAAGACACGAAGAGCCACATTCCAATGATCGAGACGGGGCGCCTGCATAAACTGAGAAAGAGTGTGAACGGCATAACAGATATCCGGACGAGTAATGGTCAGGTACAACAAGCGACCCACAAGACAACGATACTTAAGAGGATCACGAATCTCAGCACTGGTAGAACGGTCCAAATTATGATTAACCGGTAATGGAGTGTCCACAGGCTTGCAACCAAACAAGTTGGCCTCATCAATAATATCAAGAGCATACTTACGCTGAGTAAGGACCATACCATCTGGAGAGCGAGCACACTCAATACCCAGAAAATAAGAAACTGGACCAAGATCCTTGAGATGAAAACAATAATCCAAATACTTCTTGAAGGACGTACATAGCGACCTGTTGTTACCTGCCACCAAAATATCATCAACATACACAAGTACAACCAACATATCAGAGCCACGCTGGAGAACAAAAAGAGTGTGATCAGCGTGGGCTTGACGAAAACCATATCGTCGTAGAGCAATGCGGAGCTTAGTGAACTAATTATGGGGGGACTGAAGAAGCCCGTACAATGACTTCCGAAGACGACAAACTTTCCTTGGAAAAAGATGAGTATAGCCAGGGGGTAGTTTCATATAAATCTCATCCTGTAAATCACCATGTAGGAAGGCATTATTAACATTCAACTGATCAACCTCCCAACGACGAGCCACTGCAACAGACAACAAAACACGAATAGTAGCAAGTTTGGCAACAGGAGCAAAAGTGTCAGTATAATCAACACCAAGTTCTTGATGATTGCCTAAAACAACAAGGCGAGCCTTATCACGCTCCTTAGTACCAGCAGACCGAAATTTGGTCCTGTAGACCCACTGACAACCAAGAGCACGATGATTAGGAGGAAGATCAACAACATCCCAGGTATGATTATGCTCCAGGGCCAAATACTCAGTGGCCATTGCCTCTCGCCAGGAGGCAAACTGCATGAATGGGCCAATATTTTATATGGGTGTAATGCTAATTTTTGTTAATGCACTAACACTTTGTGTCCATGTAAATTTTTGTTAACGCACTAATACTTTATTTCAATGTGAACTATCAAAATGTTGGTGCATATCTTTGGTATACAAATAAGATAGAAATATTGGGGTAGCATGCTCCTTCAAACAAAGAAAAGGATTGCTAGCATGTCTATTAAGCTTTAGAGGTTTGCTTGGTTACCCCAATTTGGATACACTTGGGTACCCTTAGGTTTTTCCTAAGTTTTAATATTGGTAAAATTTGCACTGAATATGGCTAAAACATAAGTCATTTTTTCAAGGTAGGACTTTAACTTTTTTTCTTTCCTAAATAGAACTTAATAATGAGTTAATGACTAGTGAGAAAAATAATGCCCAAGTGATACTAAACATTTAGTTGAATAATGACTAATAGATAATGACCAATGGTACTACTTTAGAAAATAAAACATATGATCCTAGATTGAAGAATTCATTTTGTTTTAGTTTTATTTAGGTAAATTACCCATAATAATGATTGCCCTTTTGGGCTGACTAAACACTATGGTATGATGTTATATTTACCGTACAAAATATTCATTCTTTATTTCAATTTAAATTACTTGTTTCGGTTTACGATGTTTGACTGAAATTATTTTCAAATCATTCTATATAAAAAATGGTGGGAATCAAAAAATAAATATTACATCGTTAAAAAACTCTGTAAAACTAATGGTGACATATCATATTATCATGACTATGTTATTTTATCAAATGACTGACGAAAATGGGGAAACAAAGTGAATAAAGTTTTATCATGTACTCCGTAAATAGTAAATGGACAATTTAATTTGAGACGGAGAGAATTTGTACGAATTCCAATCCTGAAGTATATTAATCGAGTATGGTTTGGACATATGGTATATATTAAATTCTAACTCGTGCATTGTACGGCGAGACATTTGTGTGTGCAATAATAAAGATAATGTAACATCGAAACATTTAATAAGTAATAATAGAATGATAAATTTACTTTCGATTGTATAGTAATTGTTCGTGTAATGTAGTATATTGCATGTTATTAATTAGATAACAATATATAGTCACAAATTCTGAAAAACTTCTTTATATACAACATTCAAGTATAATCCAATGAATTGTTTTCTTCATCGCAACTCAAAATCTTTAAACACTCTCAATTTGTGACACGTGAAATAGCAACATATAGTTGATCGTGGCTGAAGACCATTTTTTAAGAGTAGACCAACATATGACAAAGACTACCCTGACTTTTGTTAATAGTCATTACATATGAAGTCATGACAACAAATTGTTTTCTTTAAAACTTGAAAGGTATCATTTTGTCTAAAGGAATTAACAAAAGCCTAGGGTCATGACCGGCATTTTTTCTTGTCATCATTTTTCCTTGGATCAAATGATTCTCGTGTCACAATTAATCTTGTTCCATTGCACAAACTCATAGATTAATCAATATTTCTCAGCAACATTATATGTGTGTGTGCAAAGTTGAGTTTATTTGTTACAGTGTTGACATGTAGCATGTCATATATGCATCCACATGTGCCCCACTAATAAGATGGATGCATTTCATTGGTCAAATTGGTTTTTTTAAAGGCTTTTTTCATTTTTTTAATAATTTTATAAACATACATTTTACCATTGTAAAATATACTCCATATTTTAAACATATATAAATATAAAGACACATACATACATACATACATACATACCAGGGCCGGGTCCAAAAATTTAGGGGGCACAAAACTTTTTTAAATATCATATATATATGTATAAGAAGCCCACCCAATATGTAAAGCCCAATGCCCCAATCCAGGGCCGGCCCAAGCAGTCCGTCCGGGCCAGGCCCAAAAATTTAGGGGGCATAAACTTTTCTTTTAAATACGTAGTATTATACTACATATATATATGTATAAGAAGCCCACCCAATATGTAAAGCCCAGTGCCCCAAGCCCCCAATCCATCCTTTTGCTTACACTTTTACTTACGCACATAGTCACTGAAGAAGAACCGAATGGAAGAAGCGGGACAACCACAAATGGGGAACTACTGACGGAAGAACGGAAGAAGCGGCCACCGCCAGACGCACCGCCGGACGCCGACCCTCAAGCTCCAGCCTCCAGGTGCTCCGCATTTCTATATTCATAGCTTTCCAATTTTATAATTCTTATTTCTTAATTTGCTTTCATTGTTTACACTAGAATTCTACCGTGCGATGCACGGTCAAATTAAAAATCAAATTAGATATAAACCCCACAGTTTCTTCGTCTATGAAATATCTCATAAATTTGTAATTACGCATATAGTAGTTCCTTTGTCTCTGTATATTTAATACTTCCTCTGTTCATTAATTTCTTTCTCATTATCATTTTTGGGTTGTCCAAACTTTTTTTTCTATTTCTTATTTTAGCAAATAACTATTGATGAATGTGTAGATAAGCTCTTACTTTTTTTACAATCACTTTCTTCCGGGGCAACTCATAAAAATCTTTATAATACTCCATCCGTCTCTAAATAAACTTCCTCTTTCGTTTTTTCTTTGTCCCCAAATAAACATCTCTTTTCCTTAAAAAACTTCTTTTACACCTTACTTTTTCGTACACTACCTATCACATCATACCTTTTTACTAATAATCTACATATAACATCTTACTTTTACACATCACATCAAGGGTATTTTTGGAAGGCAACAGCAAAATATCTCTCCCTTAATTTACCAAAAAGTTAAAAACGAAAGTTTATTTAGGGAGGGAGGGAGTATTTAACTTTTCTTGATCTTCATGTTAAGTCAAATCAGGAGAGAAATTTTTAGACAGAGATAGTATAATTGTAGCTTTCAAGAAAATGTATTTATTTTTAGATTTTTTTTGATAACATATTATGAGCTTTTTGCCTTGACCAGGCAGTGGGAAGCCTTCTCTCCAAGATTCCTTACTCAGATTCGAATTTCTGTTGTACATTATTAGATTGAAAAAATATGAACAAATACTACATTGTAATTAAGTCAATAGCACTCAAAGAATTAATTATGTATAGAACGCATTACAAAAAGTTAACTAAAATTAGAAAGTTAAATTCTTTCTAGTATATCTCGAAATGTAATTGAAGATTTTTTTGTGATAGAGAGTATTCCCTAATATTACATAATTCTTTCTAGATTAATTAAATTTCATTATTAAAGCAATAAGAATAAAAATATACTTCCTTTGTTCCTTTAAGCCTATTCCATTTTGACTTTTTGAAAAGTTAAGATAAGACTATTTTTGTGTTAACGTTTCAAGAATACTCTTGATGTGATGTCTAAAAAAAAGGATGTGATGAATATATTATTAGTAAAAAGTATGATGCGATTGGTAAAGTAAGAATTAATCGTGGTAAAAGTGATTTTTTAATAGAAATTGGAAAAAAATTTATGGGATGAAGAAAAAAAGAAAGAAAAAAGAGTTAATGGGAAGGATGGAGTACAATTCTAGACATAAACATAATTAGAATTGTTCCTAGTTCCATATTCTCGTCCAATAACAACAAAAGTATTTAACAATATAGCTAGTTCTTACCCTTCAAAAAAAGCTACTCCTTATGTGTTAGGAAATAGGAAGTATTCATATTTCATGCAAAGTTTGTTGCAAGCTTGAATATATGATGAGGGGGATGGGCAACAGCTTTTTAATGTCAAGCACTAAGAACACTCTAGACTTAGATGAAGGGGCAATTGATTTGAAAAGACTGACAGATGAAGCTTCAAGGGATGCCTCCTCTTCCATGCTTCAAGTAAATTGATCTAAACAAAGCCTGCACTTGTTTTAAGATGAAGTCACAAATTTGATGATTTTAATGAATAAAAACAAAAGATAACCTGAGAGGAATTTCATCATGTACCATTTGAAGAAGAGTTTCCAAATTCAGAATATATGCCAAACAGAATACATTCCCTTGAGTTAAACATGGCAAACAGAATACATGGTCAAATATGGTGGAATGCACATCTGAACATAATTGAAAAATATGGGTTATGAGTATTAAAAATGAATCTTTAAAACTTAAGTACCTAAATTGGGTTAGCAGTAGTTTCATTCTTTGTTTGTGTCAAGGGCAACATCAGTAAGAAGCAAGAATTACAAAAAGTGAGGAATTGGAATTTGATAATCTACTACGTAACATTTTTTAGATTTTCCAACCCCTGGTGTGAAAGAAAACAAAACCTATAATTCAGTTTCATTTGGCAATTTGGCATTTTAGATAATTTTCAATGGTGCAAATTAGCGTTGAAAACATTAAAACTAAATGTCGTCATTAGATAAAAAATTTCAAAATGCGAAAATTAAATGTTGATGCTATTGCTAAACATGCTATGAGTAGTGGTTCAATTAATTTAGGGTAGTGTTTGGGAACTAACATTTCATTTCAATTTTCGCATTTCAATTCTACAATTTGAATTCTTGAATTTCAAATGACAAGGAAGGTATATAGATTTCAAATTTAGCTTTACTATGTATTAGAAGAATTTGCCTCAAACCCAAATTCCTTAAGGTTCCCAAGCATGGGATTTGAGCCAAATTTGGATTTGAAATCCAAATTCAAGTTCCTAAACATACCATAGAAGATTTCCTAAGAATCCCTTCAGCGCGAGAGGGGGAATGGGCAAGAATTTGTTTTACTAGAGTCTTTGAGTCTTTAATTGGTAATAAAACTAAATTTCCAGGAGCATGTTGGTTATGGTTTTGTTGCAAAATAGAGTAACTGTATTGATTGTTAGTATTATTCGATAGGGTTGTGCAAAGGTGCAAATGAGGAGCATGCTAGGGATCTGCCGGTGATGAATGGTATCAAAGAAGATATTAAATCCATTGGAGTTCTTGATTCTGGGAACCCAGTCTTCCAAGAGGGCCTCTCCAATCTCTCAACTCGTCTCAAAACCTTACAGGTACCTGCTGTGCTACATACTCTGATTAAATGCCATTTTATTTATGCCTTAAGGGTTTGTTTAGATCTCACGGAAAGATGATAGGTTGGAAAGTGTTGATGAAAATTGGTTGGCAAGAAAATTTGGGAGAGAATAAAAGATGGACTAAACTGAATAATTTTATTTTAAATATATTTGTTGAAACTCATTTCATTAAGTTTGGACATGTATGGACAATAACAACCCTTTGGTAGGGGTGGGTGTACGACATTACGTAGACCTTGCCTCTAACTGTAAAAGTAGAGGGATCGTTCCCAAAAGATGCTCAATTCGAGACAGAGCAATCAAATCATAAAAGTGAGAACAATATGGCAAAGCAACTAAGGAGTTGAGAAAAGAAAAGGTGAAGAGATAAGTTTTGGTTCTCCCTGCTTCTTGTGATAGATAACTTTGAGTTCAATAGTTGACGACTAGCAACCAAGCTCCCCATCTTATGTGTTAGAGCTTCTTCAAGTTGTGCACTTGTGTGCATTTCGTTTCTTAAGGAATTATGATAAAACAAGTGCATTTTAGTTTTCAAGATCTCATTATATTGGCACAATGATACGTCCAAACTCATGTTAATTATGAAGTGAGTACCGGGTTGTTGTTGTTGTTGAGATATATTGAGAGAAATAAATATGCTTTTATTCTAATTGCTGCACTGTCCTCTTTTATCTTCTATTAGCTGTATTATTTTTGTCCTTTTCTACTAGTTTTTTGCTTGCTGCTGCGCCAGCCCTTTTGCTAGGAAGTTTCCTATTATTGTCGTGTTCCTAGCATATAATTAATAGGTGAGAAACAGGTGGCAACTATTGAGTGGTAGGCTGCCATCTGGTGCACTCATATATGTAGGAGTCTTGCTCCATTATTCGGATGAAGAAAACAGAATAAGAAAAAGTAAAAGTCCATCTTCTTTCAGCTCTCTCTTTCACCTTTTATCTCATTCTATTTCACTCATCATGGTATCAGAGCCCTGAAAGTGAGAGCTGCATTAAAATCTTCTGAAAACTAGGGTTTCTCCTATCCTGTATCTTCAATGGAAAGGATGAGCCCTCAAAACCCCTTGTACCTTCATGGCTCAGATGGGCCTAACACAGTAAGTGTTGAAAAACTCACTGGTGTGAGTAATTACAGGAGATGGAGAAGATCCATGGAGATAGCACTTTCCTCAAAAAGAAAACTTGGCTTTGTGAAGGGAAGTGTTGTGAAGGAACAAGCTGACACAGCGAAGGCAGAACTCTGGGATACATGCAACGACACTGTGATAGGATGGATTATGGGGTCTGTTTCAGACTCTATCAAACAGACCATCATGTATATGCTCAGGGAGATCTGGATGTATCTGGAGAGCAGATACTCTGTCTCAAATGGCTCCCTTAAATATAAACTCAACAGAGAACTCTATAGCTTCAAGCAAGGAGGTGCAACCATCAATGATTATTATACTGCCATGAGGGGCATGTGGGAGGAACTAGAGTCTTTAGACCAGTTGCCCACCATTACTACTGTTGGAGAGGATGTGACAAGATTCTTAGAAGCCTTGGAAAAACAGAAGGAAGAGAAAAGGTTGTTTCAATTTCTCAATGGAGTGGATGAAGTTTATGGACCTCAAAGGAGTCAACTGCTCATGATGACAACTCTTCCTTCAGTAGAGTTTGCTTGTAGTTCACTTCAACAAGAAGAGTCACAAAGATGTGTGCTCAATCCTATGAAGGCTCCCTTGGAGTCCTCTGCCATGTATAGCAAGGGAGCAACTGACCCAGAAACATGCTCAGCTTGTGGGGTGAAAGGACATCCAAGGGAGAGATGTTGGACAGTTATAGGCTATCCTAAATGGCATCCAAAACACAAAGCTCTTTATAAAAGCAGGAAGGAGGCACAGGTTCTAGTGTTGGCACTAGTGTTGGGTCTGGAAAAAACACTAACTCCAATACTGGATGGTTCAAAAATAAAAAGTATGGTTCTCAGAAGGTTGCTGCCAATGCACAAGGAGGAAGCAGCCTAGGGGACAATGGAGAAATCACAGTCCAACAATTGGAGCATCTGCTGAGGAACCTGCATAACAAACCTAGATCAACCATGGCAGGTTCAGACACTGAAGATGAACTCGATTCTAGCTTTGCTGGCTTCGCAGGTATGGTCTCATGCTTGTGTGTAAATGCTGAAAATGTTGATT
Organism: Cuscuta campestris; assembly: GCA_900332095.2. NCBI lineage: Eukaryota > Viridiplantae > Streptophyta > Magnoliopsida > Solanales > Convolvulaceae > Cuscuta > Cuscuta campestris. Next base: position 518,355 of record OOIL02000242.1, on the reverse strand, counting down.
GGATAATTGACTCTGGAGCTTCTGACCATATGACTGGAGACATAAGTCATATTGAGAATGTTGTAGCTGTTGGGAATAGATTGAAAATAAATCTACCTAACGGTAATACCTCTGATATCACTCACTGTGGTGGTGTAAAGCTGAAAAATGGACTAAACCTTAAGAAGGTTTTAGTAGTTCCTGAGTTTAAACATAATCTGCTGTCAGTTAATAAACTTGTGAGCTCTGAAGATTGCAAGGTAGACTTCTATGCAGGACATTGTGTCATAGTTGACAATGTCACTCAAAAAGTAAAGGGAATTGGAGAGTCAAGAAATGGTCTATACTATCTGTTGAATGAAGACATAAAATCAGTTGTGAGAAGTCTAAAACATGCAGAGCGAAACTCAGGCAGAAGTGTAGGGTCAGCAAACACTAGTTCTGCAAAAATCAGGCAT
>OOIL02000242.1:404993-517822 GCA_900332095.2 Cuscuta campestris | reverse complement strand
GCAAACACTAGTTCTGCAAAAATCAGGCATGGTTATGTGGAAACAGAAAAGATGAGTGAAACTTTGATTTGGCACTTGAGATTAGGACATGCCCCTATGAGCAAGCTGAATCAAATTGGAGTATGGGATAAAAATGATATCAATGTTGAAAGGATGTGTGTAACTTGTCCAATGGGAAAGCTAACCAAGCAGCCCTTTCCTAATAGCAAGTCACATGCGAAATATCCATTTGAATTGTTGCACATTGATGTTTGGGGACCTTATAGGGTTCCAACAAGAGGAAATCATAGGTTCTTCTTGACTATTGTTGATGATCACACTAGAACCACATGGGTGACACTGCTAAGGTACAAATCAGAATCATTTGAGGCACTAGCTAAGTTTATCAAGGTAGCTAGTACACAATTTGACAAGAAAGTAAGGATTGTGAGGTCTGACAACGCACTAGAATTTGATGATGCTCAGTGTAGGCAACTGTATGAGAACCATGGGATTGTGCATCAGACAACATGTGTTGATAGGGCACAACAAAATGGAAGAGCAGAAAGGAAGCATAGAAATGTGCTAGAAGTGGCTAGATGCTTGAGGTTTCAAGCAGGCCTCCCTAAGACCTATTGGGGAGACTGTGTGCTAACTGCAGCATATATCATAAACAGACTCCCCTCACATGTCCTGGAACACAAAACTCCATTTGAAATGCTGTACAACAAAAAACCTACTTATCATCAGATGAGAGCATTTGGATGCTTGGCCCTTGCTTATAACCCTACAGTAAATGCAGATAAATTCAATCCTAGAGGGGTGCCTTGCATATTTCTAGGGTACCCTGCCTGCCAGAAAGGATACAGACTTTTAAATCTGCTCACCAACCAGGTTTTTGTGTCTAGAGATGTAAAGTGGTTTGAACAAGTTTATCCTTACACTCTTGACAAAAATCAGATAACTCATTTGATTCCTCCATCAAATGAACATACCATACAGCCAGCCTCCAGCTGGGAAGACTCATCCTTTGAAGATGAAGAAGAGGAGGAAACAAATCTCAATCCAAACCAAACACCTAACCCCCCTACTCCACTTCAGACAGACTCACCCCTACATACTCAAAATAACCCAACCACACCACTACCTCTACGGAGATCAGTAAGGCACTCTCATCGCCCTCAATGGATGAGTGATTACATTACTCCTATAACCAATCTCACATCTACATCAGTAAACCCTCAATTCAGTTGCTTCATGACCAGTCTTGTTAACATCAGAGATCCTGTCATCTTTGTAGAAGCTAGTAGACAACCTCACTGGGTTCAAGCAATGAATGAAGAGCTATCGGCCTTGGAAGAAAATCAAACCTGGCTCATAACTGATCTACCACCGGGAAAGAAAGCCATTGGCAGTAAATGGTTGTACAAAACCAAGTACCTCCCTGATGGAAAAATTGAACGATATAAAGCACGATTGGTGATCCTAGGAAATAAGCAGGAATATGGCATTGACTATGAGCAAACGTTTGCTCCTGTGGCAAAGCTAACCACTGTGAGATCTCTCTTAGCAGTGGCAGCTCTAGCAGACTGGCAGATCCACCAAATGGATGTGAAAAATGCCTTCTTGCATGGAGATCTAGAAGAAACTGTGTATATGAAACTCCCTAATGGTTATGCTGGCCCTGGGAATCCAATTTCAGCCAATGGAAATGCTTCTTTTAAGAGTAAATTCCATAATTAGTCCTTTATAATAGGGGGGTTCCCATACTTAGTCCTTTATTATCAAATATTACTCACGTAGTCCTTTTTTTAAGGATACCTTTTCACAAATGGTCCTTTTTTGATCTTCTGCCGTGTTGGTGTTAATTTAAAGGCTAAAAGTATAATTTGACATCAACATTATGTCTAGTGACGTGTTCTGATATTGGTTAAGCGAATAACACAAAAATAATGACTATGATTGTGGGCTAGGATTCTGACGAAAAATTACATTTGTAGACTATCGTTGTCGTAAAAAGCGCCAGTAATTCACAAACAATGCAAACGGAACAGTCTTTGGAACTGTGTATGACAAAAAAGATATATTATCATTGTGAAATTACACTTTTAGCCCTCAAATTAACACCAACATGATAGAAGATCAAAAAAAGGACTATTTGTGGAAAAGTACCCATAAAAGAAGGACCACTGAGGTAATATTTGATATTAGAGGACTAAATAGGGAAACCCCCTGTTATAAAGGATCAATTATAGAATTTACTCTTCTTTTAATTACTGCCAGCAGAACCCAACCAAAGTCTGTAAACTTCAAAAATCTGTTTATGGCCTTAAGCAAGCACCAAGGCAATGGTTTGCAAAATTATCCTCTGCCCTCAAATCCTTTGGATTTAATCAATCCAAGAGTGATTACTCTCTATTCCTTAGACATGATGGTGATAATCACACGGCTATTTTGGTCTATGTTGATGACTTAATAATAGCAGGGAATGACTCCCAAACCATTTCTGAATCCAAAAATTTTCTAGCATCTCAGTTCTTAATGAAAGACCTTGGTCACCTGAGATACTTCTTGGGTATAGAAGTGGACAGATCACAGAATGGAATCTTTCTCTCAACACAAATACGTGACAGATCTCTTAAAGGAATATGGGATGGGAAGCTCAAAACCTCTGAAGTTACCTATGGACCCTAATGTCAAACTTCATATTGATGTTGGGGAGCCAATATCCAATCCTGGTCCCTACCAACAGCTTGTAGGAAAGCTGATCTACCTTACCATTACTAGACCAGATATATCATATACTGTCCATCTTCTGAGTCAATTTATGCACAAGCCAACATCTGTGCACATGCAGGCAGCCAGAAGGGTCCTAAGATACCTTAAGAGTTCACCATCACAGGGCATTCTTCTGGCCTCAAGCTCTGGTGCAACCTTAACGGCCTATTGTGACAGTGATTGGGCTGGCTGCCCCTTTACAAGAAAGTCTACAACAGGCTATTGCATTTTGTTGGGTAACTCACCAGTGTCTTGGAAATCAAAGAAGCAATCTGTGGTTGCTAGATCATCTGCAGAGGCAGAATATAGATCCATGGCCCTAACCACATGTGAAGTTTTGTGGCTCAATCAACTGCTCAAGGAGCTAGGGATGCAGAATCTTGGTCCAACTATTCTCAAATGTGACAATAAAGCAGCTCTATCAATTGCAGCCAATCCAGTCCATCATGAACGCATGAAGCATGTTGAAATTGATCGTAGCTAGGGTCCTAAGCAACTGCCCGTCAAACAACACAATGAGAGAAATAAATATGCTTTTATTCTAATTGCTGCACTGTCCTTTTTATCTTCTATTAGCTGTATTATTTTTGTCCTTTTGTACTAGTTTTTTGCTTGCTGCTGCGCCAGCCCTTTTGCTAGGAAGTTTCCTATTATTGTCGTGTTCCTAGCATATAATTAATAGGTGAGAAACAGGTGGCAACTATTGAGTGGTAGGCTGCCATCTGGTGCACTCATATATGTAGGAGTCTTGCTCCATTATTCGGATGAAGAAAACAGAATAAGAAAAAGTAGAAGTCCATCTTCCTTCAGCTCTCTCTTTCACCTTTTATCTCATTCTATTTCACTCATCAAGATACAACTGAGTTGTTGTTGTTGGCGTGAGTACCGGCAGATCTTAGTCGATCTTTTACTTTTTTTACCATTTTTTTGATTCAAATTTAAGATTTTCCTGAAGTTGTCTGCATTCTCTATTCATAATTAATCACTTTTCATTCCAAATGTAAACCATTGATATTTTGAATGATTTTCAAACTGTTCTTTTTTCCATTGTAGACTTGACTGCTAAACAAATACGCCATTTACCAAACGCCCGTTCATGTTTCTATTTGTTAAATTCCTCAACTCTTAAAATCAAACATTATGCATAAAAATCATCTGAATTCGATGTTGGGGATGATAGATACATACCCGAAGAAACTGCAAATGTTATGTGATTCACTGATTCTGTCATAAACACTGCAATAATTTTGATTCCCTTGTTTTTGGGAACCAGGAGCACTCGAAGCAACACTTTGAAGAGGAAGAGAGGAGGTTGCTGCCGCTGCTGGAGGCAGCGGAGCTGACCAAGCTGCAGCAAGTCTCAGCCTGTTCAGGTTCTTCATGGAGGGGCTCATCCCCCAGGACGCGTTGCAGTACATGGACATGGTCGCCAAGTGCAGTGACAAGGACCGCGTGTGCAGGCTCTGCAGGCTGGTCGTCGAGAAGGAGAATAGCTTCGGCAGCACGTTGGGTGGTCCCCACTAACATTGATGATGGTGATGGTGAGGAAGACAAGGAATGTATGGGCAAAAGGAAATGGCTCCACCCACATTAACTTGTAGATGGGTGTGGTTGGTTGGTTAGTTTCCTTCTTTACTTCTGCTTTTGTAAATGGTGACGAACTAATTGTTCTATAGATCTTTTCTTTGTGTAGGTAAATAACAAGTTTTAAAGTTTGAAACTTTCTCTCTCACTTTTGGCACTTGTCCTTTCTTTCTTTCTTTTTCTTTCTTTCTTTCTTCATGCCTTCTCTTCTTTTCCATTCATCAATGTATACTCTGCCCACTTACCCACCTTCGAAATTGTGTAATTAGTACGCCCTTTAAACAGCTTGAAGGCCTGGTAACTAATGGGAGCCAAACTGGCCATAGGTTGGCCGGTACTATAAGGTGGGCATTATTTTTGTAATTCTATAAAGGACGTTTTCATAACTAATTTCAACTTCATGAATAAATAATACTCTCTCCGTTCTTGAAAACATTATTTATTTTGACCAAGTGTCAAAATAAGAAATGTTAAATTGTAGTTGATTTTCAATTTTGTCTTTGATGTAATAGATACATACCCCAAGAAACTGCAAATGTTATGTGATTCTGTCATGAACACTGCAACAATTTTGATTCCTATTTTTTTTGGGAACCAGGAGCATTCGAAGCAACACNAAGGGCTCGTCCCCCAGGACGCGATGCAGTACATGGACATGGTCGCCAAGTGCAGCGACAAGGACCGGGTGTGCAGGCTCTTCAGGCTGGTCGTCGAGAAGGAGAATAGCTTCGGCAGCACTTTGGGTGGTCCCCACTAACATTGATGATGATGGTGATGAGGAAGGCAAGGAATGTATGGGCAAAAGGAAATGGCTCCACATTAACTTGTAGATGGGTGTGGTTGGTTGGTTAGTTTCCTTCTTTACTTCTGCTTTTGTAAATGGTGACGAACTAATTGTTCTATAGATCTTTTCTTTGTGTAGGTAAATAACAAGTTTTAAAGTTTGAAACTTTCTCTCTCACTTTTGGCACTTGTCCTTTCTTTCTTTCTTTCTTTTTCTTTCTTTCTTTCTTCATGCCTTCTCTTCTTTTCCATTCATCAATGTATACTCTGCCCACTTACCCACCTTCGAAATTGTGTAATTAGTACGCCCTTTAAACAGCTTGAAGGCCTGGTAACTAATGGGAGCCAAACTGGCCATAGGTTGGCCGGTACTATAAGGTGGACATTATTTCAACTTCATGAATAAGTAATACTCCATCCGTTCTTGAAAATAATTTTTATTTTGACCAAGTGTCAAAATAAGAATGTGTTAAATTATAGTTGATTTTTAATTTTGTATTTGATGTAATGGATAAATTATTAGAGAAAATGTATAATGTGATAGGTATGATAAGAAAAATTGAAGATATATAAAAGTAATTTTTTAATAGAAAGTAAATGTGTTTTCCCAAACGGAAGAATATTATACTCCCTCACGAAGAACTTTTGTGCTTCACCAAAGATATCAAGAATTCAAGACTCAAAGATGGAAAGATTGATATCTCATACAAATCGAGACATTTGAGAAGGTTGTGATATCCTTAGATTTTAAATTGAATTTTTATCTCTATAACAAAAATCCACAAAGGTTTAGGGCTATAAATGGATAATATCCGCCACAGATATGCAATATCTGAATCCGTATCGACTAAGCTTAGGGGTATTTGAATTGTATTTGTATCCGACCAGAAAATTACTCACGGGTGACGCGAGTTTTGTTGAAATAGTTCTCAGGTCCCTCTATTTTCAAAAAGACAACAGAGGTCCTTACATTTGACAAAATTATCTAACTAGACTAATTTATTCGTAATTTTTTATACGTAAAAATTTATTCTTTGTAATGACACTCCGTATGTCGTTAGGAATTTTTCGACGAAATTATCTAACTAGACTAATATAACTCACTTGGTTAAAAAAACATTTGAAAACATTTGACTTTATCACTTTTAAATCTATAGAACTCTTGATACTGTTTTAAAACACTCTCTGTATAAAAAAAAATACAAAGATTTTTTTTGGGCATTTCAAAAAATTTACTCTTTTCTTTTTAAGAAAATTTTGAAGCTTATAATCTTTCTCTCGCAATTGCATTACCTTTAATCATACATTATGCGATCAACAAGATGAAAACTAATAATCATGCCTATCATATGTACAAATTTGGTAGGATTTTTTCATAGTCACGTAGAAATGTCATTGGTTAAAATCTTTTGCGAATATAATTGTCCCAAAATTGATCCTTGAACAAGTTTAGATGTTATACTCCATCCGTCCAGGAGTATTCGTCCAGTTTTGATTTTTGAAATTGTTCATATAAGCACTTTGACTAATCAAATTCTCTCAATATGTAAGCTTAAATATAGTCATGTGTGATTTTGTTTGATTTGTCTTAACATATATGACGACAAAAAAGTGCCCGGAGGCAGATCATTACATCAGAAGATAAAAAAAAAGAAAAAAAGAAGAAGGCCGGGCAGTTCAGATTCCTGGGAACGGAGGGACCGGCTCCTCGTCATTCAGCTCGGGCAGAGACAAGGCCTTGGGCCGAAACCCTTCGATCCGCTGCTCAAGGATGCCGTAGAGAGCCCGCCGCTCGGTATACTGACCGCTCTCGTAGCCGAAGGTACCGATCTCGTCCACGATCCCGGCCGATACCTGGTGCTTGTATAAACCTTAGAAGAAGCGGATGGCTGTCTCCCAGTCCGGCAGTGCACGCGCGGCGAACTCTTCAGGCTCTTGGAGTGCCCAGGGAGCGGCAAGGTTGGCACGCTCCGCCCGCTCCTTCTCCAGTTCATCCCCTAGCCGGGCAATTTCCTCAGCAGACCGGGCGTTATCAGCCTCGAGTCGTTGGATCTTCTCTTGGGCCTGCTCGTCAGCCTCTTTCGCGGCCTTAAGGAGACCATCGTGTTTAGCGTAGAGCTGGCGGTAGATCGTGCAGTGCTCCAACCACTTCGCCTCCACCTTCTCTGCCTGAGCATCCTTCCGACATTGGACCATCATGGCCTCCATCCGGGCCCTCTCCTCATCCTTTGACTTCACCAACCGGGCGAAGTACTCCTCTCCGATCCGACCGACCTGCTTTAATGACATGAAAAATTTTTATCAGAAGAATATCAGAAGCTGAAAGAGGACGGTAAGGAGGGAGGAGGGGGGATTACCTCATTCAGGTCAGCACGAAAAGCTTGGAAGAGCTCTTCGTCCGACCTGGACATCAGAATCATGGACCGGGGCACGATTGGGCCTTTGCTAGCATCGGAGGACTGGGCCACCTGGTGGGCTGGCTGGTTCACCACCTCCGTCTTCCGCCTCTTCCGCTGAAGGGACTCTTCAGCGACCTCTTCTTCGCCATGGTCATCCACATGGGGATGACCTGCCAGCCCGGCTTGAGAGGTATGGCCGGTCTCCCCCATCATATTCTCGAACTCGAAGGTCTCTACATTGATGAAGAGCTCCCTTGAGTGGATCGGCTGGTTGGTGCCCTGATGGGATTGAGCCGGTTGCTCCTCCAGAGAAAAAGGCTGGCTGGTTGGAGGGTTGAATGGTTGAGCAGTGGAGGGCTCCTCAACCACAATCTCGGGGATGGAAAATTTCGACTGGAACTTCACCAGTGCAAGAAAAGAAACCGGTTAGAAGAACAGTGATGAGAAAAAAATAAAAAAATGTAAAGGAAGGGCAGTTGGTTGACCTTTCTCTTTCTTCTTCTTCACCGGGCGTGAAGGACCGGCGGTGGCTGTGGCCAGGGCTTTGGATCCCCTCGCCCGGCTGATGGGGATGGCTTCGGGGATCACCTCGAGCAGGACAATCTCTGGCTCAAGGTCAGTCTCCCGGCCGGGGTAGACGCCCCACTTCCCGACGTGGTAAAGACCGCGGGTGGAGGCATCCCCAGCCCGGAGGGTGGCTTCCCAGGCAACCAGGTCATCGGCCTCCGTTGGTTTGACCTGGCGCTTCGTTCTTTTCCCCCAGACATTTTGGGCAAAAGGAAAGGCAGCCGGGGGCAATTTGATACAAACATATTTGTCCTTCCACTTCTTGTTAGAAGGAGGAAGGCCACAGAGGAATGCCCCGCCTTGGTGAGAAGACACCACCACGAATCCAAGGGTTTCCTTGGACCCGGGCCGGACATCGAACATATGGTCAAAGAGACGAAGGGAGAGAGGAATACGAAGGAACCAGCAGACATTGATGAAACTGCCCAACAAACGGTGACCATTAGGGGCCAGCTGCCCGGGCATGATACCGTACGTCTCAAGGAAAAGGACTTTGAATGGGTGAATAGAGAATTCGCCCAGGTCCTTGATAGAATGGTAGTGGATACCAATCGACGTACCGGCATGGAGGGGAATAATGCTCTTCCACGTTGCCCGGTAGGTCAATTGGTACCCACCGGCATCAAATTACGCAGTTCGTGGACTTGGGGCTTCTTCATATACGACGGTTGCTCTTGGAGCAACCGGTCATCAAGCTGAATGAAGCCCTCGTCCCCGGGCTGGGCAACCGAGATCACTTGCGCCACGGAAGAAGAAGGGGCACAAGTGGAAGCATCAACCGGCTTCTTCTGTGGAGAAGTAGCCGGGTGCTCGGAATCAGAGGATGAAGAAGAAGAGGAACCAAAAGTCGGAGACCGGCCGCTAGAACCGTAAGAGTGGACGGAAAGGTTCTGGCTATCCTCACGGTCTGACATGACGCAGAAAAGGAAGGAAAGAAACATACTTGGAGACGATTAGAAGACTTGGAGGACTCGGAAATAGTAGAAGCAGCCGGGCAGTTTTTGAATTGAAGATTTGCAAGTGAGGAAATTCTAGGGAAAACCTCGCTTTATATAGGAGAGATGCCGCCCAGACGGGCGAATGGCAAAGCGACACGTGGTGACTGAAATGATTCGTCATCATAACCTCTCGGGGAGATGAAACGGCACAATAAATCGGCGGCTCCATACCCAACTTTGAGAAGATTCTCCTGCCTCGGATACCCGATTTTCGAAATTTCAAAATTCAAAATTCAAATATTTTGAGTTGGCGCTGGTTTTCCGAGACGATTTTCCCGCCAAAAAGCAACTGGGCAGTTCAAACTTCGAAACATGATCGCGAATGCTTCCCGCTCCTGATGGTCCCCACAGGACCGGGAATCGGAGGACTCCTTGATGGGTAATAACCCAGGGAACCTCCCGGTTGGTTCACCCACCCGGATGGTGATGGAGGTGACAGGACGCATCCTTCCCAGCCCGGGCTATTTGACCGGTTGGATGGGAAGGCCGGTCGCCAATAACTAACAACTTATTTTTAGAAGCACGCCTATTGACCGGTCGGTCGGCTGACCGGTTGGATAATCAGAGACGTGCTTGACGTGCTTAGGATTATTATAAATACCCCTAAAACCCTCATTTGTGAGGTATGCTTTAATTAACCCACACGGCTTGTACTTCGTAATAACTCCTATTATCAATAATGACAAACCGAGTTACAGGTGTTTCCACCTACAACCCTTCCGATTATTCATACTTAGCATTTGCGTGGTAATTTACACCATCAATATAGATTATTAATATATAATTTCTATAATTTTTTTAATATACAAATTACAAGATAAAATGGATTAAAGAAGTGTATTGGATGATGTGCAAAAATGAAAGTGGACAAACCAATTTAATACACTTCTTTAATCCATTTTATCTTGTAATTTGTATATTAAAAAATTATAGAAATTATATATTAATAATCTATATGTTAAGAAAAATCAAACAAGATCACACATGACTATATTTAGGCTTACAAATTGAGAGAATTTGATGAGTTAAAGTGTTTAGATGAACAGTTCCAAACGTAAAAAATGGACGAATACTCTGGGACGAAGGGAGTAGTAGCCCTTGCTTTATTCAACGGATAACTAAGTGCTTTATTCCACAGATAACTAAGATTTTGACTTGACTTATACGATTAGAGGATATAGAGCTAATCATGAACTATCATCCTACGACATTGGGTCTGGAGCTGCAGTTTCTTGTATGTGCAGTGCCTCGATCAGCGATTTGCGAGATGATCCCTGTGATGCGTGGGTACGTGGGGGCTGGGAGGCCGGTGATATTGGCATTATGAGGAAAAAAAGAAAAGAAAATGAGATAGGAAAACAATTTTATTGTTTGGTTAGAGAAAAAAAGAAAAGAAAAAGAGATCCAAAAAAATGAGAAGACAAATATTATTAAGAGGAGGGAAAACCAAATTTCTACTTTTGGTTAGGGGTGTTAAATATATAAAATATATTTAATATTATTGTATTATGATTTGTTTTCATAGTTGTATAGTTTCTAAGAATATCTCTCCTACCATAACTAGGATTGAGACTTTGTATATATATATACATGTATTCCTCTCATAATTAATCAATGAAAATTCCACTTCTTCATGTTATCAGAGCCTAACTAAAACCCTAAAATTTCTTCCCTAGCTTCGGCCCTCCCCTTACGCCGAACCACCACCAGCGCCACCGTCTTCCTCATCCTTTCTTCTCGGCCGGCTGCTTTCTCCTCCTCCTACAATGGGCGAAAGTGAAGTCACCTCTCAAACCTCCACCCAAAAATCTCCACATCTGGCTTTCTCCGTCTCCAATGTCAAACTCCATGTTCCAATCCAACTCAGCTTTTCTCAACCCCACTACAAAAAGTGGAGCCGCTTGTTCCTTCTTCTTGCACGGCGGTTCAACCTTCAGGGATATCTCAATGGCTCTATTGCTCCCATCTCCGACGACGACGATGAATGGTTTCAGTTCGACGCCATCCTCCAGGGCTGGATTGGAGAACCCACATGGCTCATGGATACCGGTGCTACAAATCACATTGCCTCCAATCCAGGTACTCTTTCTCATGTTTCTTCTCAAATTTTATATTCACCTCACTATATCACTGTCGGTAATGGATCTATAGTTCGCACTACGGCGGTTGGTAACCACACTCNGGCGGTTCAACCTTCAGGGATATCTCAATGGCTCTATTGCTCCCATCTCCGACGACGACGATGAATGGTTTCAGTTCGACGCCATCCTCCAGGGCTGGATTGGAGAACCCACATGGCTCATGGATACCGGTGCTACAAATCACATTGCCTCCAATCCAGGTACTCTTTCTCATGTTTCTTCTCAAATTTTATATTCACCTCACTATATCACTGTCGGTAATGGATCTATAGTTCGCACTACGGCGGTTGGTAACCACACTCTCCCCACCACCCCTCCCCTTTCTTTACACAATGTCCTAATTTCCCCTCATGTCACACACAATCTTATCTCTGTCCGCCAACTCACTCGTGATAACAACTGCACTGTTGAATTTGATGCTCATGGTTTTCTTGGAATATTTTTGGTTTATACACAAGGAAAGAAGGGATGGCGTGTTTATTTTCCGGACACCGGAAAGATCAGTGTGTGTCGTGATGTTGTGTTCTGTGAAGATATTTTCCCTTTTTTATTTTCCACAGGTGAAACACCCAGAGGGGATGCATTAAGAAGCAACTCAGCCACCGATTACTTTGAAGATGCTAAGGAAGTATCCACGGAGGACCATCTGGACCGTTCCTGGAGGAACGGTCGCCCGCCGGGTAATGGAGATGCAGAAGAGCTACAGACGATCGACCTAGTGGACCGTGCGGATGACCATGGTCGACCGTCGGAAGGGCAGAATGACGGACCCTTAGGAGAAGATTCAACGGTTGACCGTGTCATGGAGGACGGTCGACCGTCATCGAGGCAGAAACTTGACGCACCAGCACAACTACAGACGGTCGACCCCGTGGACCGTTCCACGGATGGCGGTCGACCGTCCCCGAGGTAGAAACTTGATGAACCAGCGATGCTACAGACGGTCGACCCCGTGGACCGTTCCACGGATGGCGGTCGACCGTCCTCTTCCCAGCAAAAAGTAGAGACTTTAGGGTGTATTCAGAGGGAAAGACGTCCAAATGTGAGACTTGCGAACTATGTTACACATGTCACTGGACCACACAGCGGAGAAAGATGCAGATATCCACTCTCCTCGTATGTCACGTATGAAAAGTTCTCCCATAAACACAAGTGTTTTCTCACAGCACTTGATGAGGAAGTGGAGCCCACAAATTTTAAAAGGGCATTTCAGGATGAGCGATGGCGGAAGGCTATGCGGGAGGAGATTGATGCACTGGAAGCTACTGGGACGTGGTCGCTGGTTGCTCCTCCACGTCATAAAAAGCCCCTGGGCTGCAAGTGGGTGTACAAAATCAAGCGCAAGTCTGATGGCAGTGTGGAGAGGTATAAGGCAAGATTGGTTATACTGGGCAATCATCAGGTTGAGGGACTTGACTACAAAGAAATGTTTGCTCCTGTGGTCAAGTTAACTACAGTACGCACTCTTCTAACTGTTGCAGCTGCGAAGGGTTGGGAGTTGCATCAGATGGATGTACACAATGCTTTCCTTCATGGAGATCTTGAGGATGAAGTGTACATGAGACTGCCACCAGGTTTTTCTAATTCTTCTAATGTAGTGTGCAAATTGAAGAAATATTTGTATGGTTTGAAACAAGCTCCAAGGTGTTGGTTTGCCAAGTTGTCTGGAGCTTTGAGACGCTATGGGTTTGTCCAGTCTGTTCCTGATTACTCCTTATTTTCTTTCGTTGGAAAGAAAGGAGTCATACATGTTTTGATTTATGTTGATGGTTTGATTATTGCTGGAGATAATTCGGATATGGTGAGCAAGTTCAAGGCATATCTAGGACATTGTTTTCATATGAAAGACTTGGGGACACTGAAATATTTTCTTGGCATTGAGGTGGCAAGCAGCACGTTTGGGATATTTCTTTGTCAATGGAAGTATGCTTTGGATATCATTACTGAAGCCGGATTGTTAGGTGCCAGGCCGTTAGGTGCACCCATGGAGCCAGATCATCATTTGGCTCTTTCCCAAGCTCTTCTTTTGACAGATTCGGAACCATATCGCCGTTTGGTGGGACGGTTAGTATATTTATCTGTTACACGACCAGAGCTTTCTTATGCAGTACACACTTTAGCACAATTCCTGAAGGAACCTAGGGAGGATCACTGGTCTGTAGCACTTGGAGTGGTTCATTATTTGAAGGGATGTCCTGGGCGGGGTATTTTCCTGTCTGCAGATAATAATCTTCAGCTCACAGGATGGTGTGATTCGGATTGGGCAGCATGTCCCTTGACACGACGATCACTGACAGGCTAGTTTGTGCAACTTGGGGACTCACCTGTTTCGTGGAAGACAAAGAAGCAGACGACAGTGGCTCGTTCGTCGACTGAAGTTGAGTATAGGGCTCTTGCTGTTCTTACGTGTGAATTGAAGTGGTTGAAGAATTTGTTGCGATGTCTAGGAGTTGAACATAAGAACCCTATGACTGTTCGTTGTGACAGCACTGCAGCTCTTCATATTGCTACTAATCCAGTTTTTCACAAACGCACGAAACATATTGAGATTGATTGTCACTTTGTTCGTGATGAACTTTTACGAGGAGAGATTCGCACGTTGCATGTCCCTACTATGCATCAGCTCGCAGATATTCATACGAAGGCACTTCGGAAGTCCCGACTGGAGTTTCTTATTCCCAAGTTGGGCATTTCAGCATTACATGCTCCAACTTGAGGGGGAGTGTAAAAGGAAAGAAAATATTTAGAATATATTTTCGTATATATTAGTTTTGGTAATTTCCTTGTATTAGTAGTTTACTTGTATAGGGATTCCCTTTCCTTGTTTAGTGAGGATTCTCGACTTGTGAGAATCTATATATATATACGTACCTTGGTTGTAAATTGCAATCATCAGAAATACGAGAGAAATTTCTCCCAAATAATTCTTTCATATCTCTTCTTATTTTACTACTTTAGTCAAAATGAGACAAACTTTTTAGGACGGAGGGAGTATCTGCAAAATCCCTACAAAGTGATCGATACACTCTCGATGCATGGAAGAGGGTTTTCCATTTTCTACTACCATAGTCAGAAATTTAATTTGGGTTTAAATTGGTAATAAAATTCTCAACCTTTAATACTCCGTAAGTGATTATTAACATGGAGTAATTAATTAGTTAACGTAAAGTTATAAGATACTGAATGCTGATAGTTTGTGAATATTTGTGCTTTAATTTTGAGCTTCATTTTGTACAAATAGCTTAATACTTGTAATTAATATGCACTGCAAGCTGTGTAGCAAGCTGGGGTATAATGAGTGTTTTCAAATCAATTAATCAATCAAGGATACTCATTACATCTAGTACGATGTAACAGGGGTAGTACGATGTTACGGAGGGAGCTGAGGGAGGATTTATTTCCGCCTATGAGGAAGAGAGAGAGAAGTACGTTTAACCTAGCTATAATGATGGGTTTTCTAAAATCAAACGTTGGCATTTCCACTACTTTGATATGCACTACTCTCAACTACTCGCTACTAAATGAGAAGAAAGGGGGGAATTTCTATCTTTAAAAAACGTAAGAACTTTATTAAGATTTTGAATGTACAAGGTGTGTTTTTAGAAGACTATGCTAGGGTGCCATCACATGAGTTGATACTCGTCTTCCGCGAGAATCAATCGGCCAGGCTTGGGCGCGCTTGTGCGGCCGTTCACCAGAAGGAGAAGGAGATACATGAGAAAGAGAATTAGGGTTTGGGGAAGATTTGGTGTATTATTACGTACCCATAATGAAGGAGTAGTACACCTCTTAAATAGAGTTTGAGAGTCCCCATCCTAAATTACTAGTTTTCTATCCTGTCGGTTCAAAAAAACATCGAGGTAAAGAACCGAAAAGAAACTATCGAAGGAGCTTATAAGATCGCTCGCCTAATAAAAATCTAAATTACAAGAATAACAATAATATTAATAATAATAATCAAACAAAGTCACAGTAACGTCTAGGCGGCCCAACATTCCTCTTAGGACGCTCACGTCCCGGTTGCCTTTCGGGTCTCTCCACGTTCTCGTCGGTTTGGTCCGTTGTGTGTACCGTATCATACTACCATAGGTGCACTCATGCTTCACACAGACAAACACAGACGATAATTGTTTGTGCGACACATACAATTATCGGCTGTGTTTGTCTGTGTTAAGCATGGGTGCACACACATGGTAGCACCCATGTGGTGACACCCTAACATTTCTTAGAAAGAGAGAGAATACTAGATGTAGTTTTTAAGCAACTAGCTAGCCAGATCCTCTTTGCCCGAGACCGACCACTCGGGTAACAATATTAGTGAACTTGTCCAAAAACAAATTTGTACTTAAAACATTATTTAAACTTAAAACGCGTTTCGGTACTATAAAACAAAAATCGTTCAAATCAAAAGTGTTTCAAAGAAAATATAAGTGTGACATAATGTCAAAATTGTATGCCCGGCCTCTCATGAAACTAACTCACGCCTCAATTTATAGGAAAAGTGGCGTGGAATTTAAAAATAAAATTTATTTATTTATTTATTTAAAATACAACTTATATATCTAAATTTTTATCTGAGTTTTATGAAATAAGAAATGACAAAAATATTTTATTTTATGAAATGTAACAAAGAAAAAAATTATCGAAAGACTATAATACTACTCCCTCTGCCCATAAATATATCTAACATTTGCTTTTTCAGCATTCGCGAGAATATTTTTTCTTATTTCTACATTTTCATTGGCTATTTGATAAAATAAAATATTCTTGACACTTCTTATTCTGAAGAACTTTTCATGTAATTTTTTGATATGTAAATTTTATTTTTTATTTCTATATCAATATGTAACTAGTATGAATTGAAAAAACTATATATTTTACCTTGGTAATAGAAATGTGAGATATATTTAGGGAGAGAGGGAGTAATAAAATCATTTAGGGAGGGGAGTATGTAAATTGTCTGATACGGAAGATTAAGATGTGCCTATAAACTAGCTAGCTAGCTCTAATGAGTGAGTGTTTTCAAATCAATCAAAGGTAAAAGTGTTTTCATATTTCCGCCGCTTGTGAGAGAGAGAGAGAGAGAGATTTTATTTAACTTAGCTAGATAGCAGATATTAGTACATTGGCTGAGATAGAAGAAAAAGCAAAGGCGAGAGGGAGCTAGGGAAGAAGGAGAAGATAATTGTACGCGTGCGCGAGTGAGCTTAATTCTTCATTGTCACGAGTAAGTTAGAATAATATAATACTCTCAGATTATCTACAAATATACTGTTTCATTATATACTGTTTCATTCCTCTGATGATCTTGTAACTGCAATGCCGCATGCTCTTTTATACATTAGACTTCAATTCCATCATGTTAGTTGTGTGTTTATTCTTATGCTCTTTAGTTGTGTGTTTATTCTTATGCTCTTTTCTATACTCCGTATTAGACTTCATTCTTATGCTATATATGTTTGAACCTAAGAAAGAAACACGTACGTACGTCCAACCCTCTTTCCCAGGCCGGAACCGGGCTCTTACTTCACGGCCGACGACTGCCGCCTCCGGTGGCACCGCACCGTCCAGTAGGATCTTCGGCCACCCCGACACACCGGCCATCATAGCCTCGTGGGGACGGCTTTAACCTCCCCATCCATGAAGACACCGACGACCGGACCGGCAGCCCTGCCCCATATAAAGGGAAAGGCATCAGTTGTACCCTCTGGTACTGATCTACCTGCAGGGCGCAGCTGGCTTTCTTGGTAATAGCTACAGTAATTAATAATCACTTTGGGTGTTACAATTGTTTATTTAGTTTTATATAGCTCTAGCTAGCCTCTAATTAATAAGCATCTATGCATTAGTCACTACGGCCAGTCAGGTCATTCTTAATTAGATATCCGTTGGATGGATACATACAAAGATAGAAATAGCTTTTGTATTTAATAATTTTGTACAGAGTTATGATTTATAGAAATTATGTAATGTTAAATTGTTTATTAGGATGTCGGAGAACTTAACAGTGTGAGAAAACTACGGTCCTAGTGAGAGCTATCCTTTGGTCCGAAGTGCCTTAAAACAAGAGCCCGGTAATGATCGAGTGTCCCTAATATATACAATTAATTAAAATTGAATTGAATTTTACATTGATGCATATATATATATATATATATATATATATATATATATATACACATATACATATATATATATATACACATATACACACACACACACACACACACACATATATATATATATATATTCCTTGCCTTTTTTAGTCGGTGAAGAATCAAGTTGCAGAGAGATTGCCGGAGTCTTTGATACGATACAGAGCGATGGCCATGGATCTGAAGAAGATTGGCTAAATCGGTATCTAATTGTAGCGAGATCGGCAAAATCTTTGACACTTTCCTTTGGCGAAGCAGAGACTGTTGATTCCTTTCCTTCGGTGAAGAAATTAATTTGAAAATCAGTGTATTTTTGGAGATAAATCAGGGATGAAGGTACGGTGGATCGTATTCGTTTCCTTTCATCGTGAAGTTTTGCATTTCTTTCCTTCCGTGCGGAGAACTTGGGCGAGAGAAAGAACGGGTACAGGAACGAACTTGGGCTATAATTTGGACGCGTGTCATCCGACGTGTCATCAAATTAGGAGTCTAAATTTGCCACGTGTAAAAATTCTAGGCTATCAACTCTCAAATATTATATTAAAGGATTAAAGTATTACATTAAAATTTTAAAAGTCAAATGAAAATTAATTCAAGGACATAGGAATTATTAATTAAGAGATTTTAAATGTTTATGGTCATGAACGCATGTGGCGATTTTACAAAACTAGTACTCTGACCCGTGCCATGCACGGGGTCGAATAAATTTTTTGACGGTTCTGAACTTATTTTTCAATGCAATATATTTCCTAAAATTAAGAAAATATTTTTTCACATAATTTTTAGTTTTATAGACAACACTAAATTAGAATAAATAATATTTGATGATTTGAAAGTGTACTCGAATTAAAGTTGTACTGATCTTATAATTAAAGTTGATTCTTATCTGATCTGATTATATTAAAAATAAGTAATAAGCAGAAAAAATAAATTGAACAAAATGCTGCCTAAGTCTTTTTTAAGTAAAATTTGCACTAAATAAGACTAAAGCGTAATGACTTTCCCAATCTAAGACTTAAACTTTTTTATTCCGTAAATAAGACTTCATGGTATACAACATTTTTGATATGGTGCAAGGATTTTCATTGCTATCTATAACCAATATTTTAATCATATTTTTGTCCTTACTTGTGAAATATCCACATAAAACTGATTATGAGTAAATACCAATTTGATTAAAAAATAATCTAACAAAAGACGTTATTTGACTTTGACTTTTGTTAATAATCATAAAAATATAAGAATATTTGGAATTGTTTCTCTAAAACTTTATGGGTAGCCTTAATTCAGATTGTACCATATCTATTCGAGGTATGCAAACCTTTTCCTTGACTCAATTTCCTGAAATCACATTTACACCACTTACCATATTTTGTTACATTGCTCTTGCATTATTACATGTCGTTCACTAATTTTTTCAGTGCCGTCTCGCTGGAGCGTATTCCAACCGATTCCAAAGCTCAATCATGTTCCCATAGTTTCAACTTTATGTCGGATTTGGGGGTCTCTCCGATCTTTGTTAAAAGATTAGATACTTTGATTATAATGATGATGATCTTAATTTCTAACAAAAATGAAGCCATTCAATTTATTAAACCACCAACTATAAGAATACAAACTATGCTGGGATAGAAAAAATCAGTGGAGTGGAAAAACAAATTCAGATTCAAAACCCAACTATTGAGCCACAACTTTGCATGTCCAATACAGGTCTATAATTAGCAATAAGCACAAATGTGGAAATAATAACTTAAAAGCACCAAGGCCTTCAAGAAGGAATGTATAGAACAAAGGAAAAAATATGAATACACAAACCTTAATCAGCAACAAAACATGATAGCACATTTGCACACATACCAAAAACACTCCAGGGATATGCTGCTTGGATGGAGAGTCATCTAAAGTCATGGATCGTGTTAACTAACAAAAAAACATAGAAGTATTTTATTATTTTCTAACCTTTATCTCGACATGGGGTGTTTCTCATATACTCAAATTGGCATAAGATGCATATGTACTTGTCTTATAAACTTCAGGTTGGCGTGGACTATTGATATCCGTATTATTGTTTCTTGTGCTCTAGATGTGATTAAAAGTGTTCCTCCTCAAGTCTATCAAATAAAGAGTGCATCAGAATTAGTTATTATGAAAAGTTCTTTTATTCAATCCACCAACCTCCAGGTTTATCAAACTCGTCAATACAAAAAATACCTCTATAAGCAAGAACCATGGCACCAACCTCTAGTCTTCTTACTCCAGTTCAAACTAAAAAACAATGTCAAATTTCAGTAAATGGAAATTTGTATTAAGTTCTGGAAATGATATGGTTCATGGTGAGAGACTGAATATGACACCCCAAATTATTCAAAAGTCTAATTTCACACCAATAAGCTTACCTACTCAGTAAATTACTCATGAAAACTGAGATTTGAAACCACAGCACGTTTTCAACAAAATGCTTATAAATAAAATTGTCATCATTGAGTGTTATGTATGCTAATATGAATAGTAAAAGAGAAAGAAGCTCACATATACATTTAAACAGCAACTCCAGCTTCCTCCACTCTAGGCACTGTCAAAAACTCAAATCTTCTGCTTCTTCCAGTTTTCTTGTCAAATATAGCCTGAATTTTTTAAAACATCACATTAACACTTCTTGAATTTAATCCATAGGATAATTGAAGCAAATATCCGTAGATAAAAAAACTATCAGAGAAAAATATAAATAAAAAAACTCTGAATAAACCATAAAAAAGTCAGAACAGCTAAATACCCAAGGATCGACAGTAGCAGGAAGTCTGAGGCAAGGAGTTGCTCTCGTTTTTCTGAGCCAGAGAACTTCCAGTACTTAGCATCGATTTGAAAGAAAAAAGTGCCAATTGGCTGGTTATGAGAATGCCAAATGTCAGTTTCTTATAGTTTGAACTCTCAAATTTTATATTAAAGGATTTGTTTCTTTTTTAAATGTTTTTTTAAATTTATTTTTTAAATCTTTTAAATAATGTCTTACACATGGATTGGGTTGACAGTGTGAAGGTGCATTCATAAACATGTTCAAATCACTAACTGCATTAAGTTTGTAAAGCTCTTTCACATTTACATATTTTCTATACCATAATCTTCAGCATATTTGAGTATTTTAGTGAGAGGACACCTGGCTCACATTTTGAGATTTGTGAGATATCACTCATGGGGAACTATAAATGTGCTGGTAATTTTCTGTCCCCATCCATCCGAATACCAAAAATAATGATTATTATTATTATATATGTATCAAATATACTACTACAATCAGATGTTGAGTACGGGAGGCTTCAAGCAAAAGACTTGTTGCAACATCTTTGAACTGGTACGTAGATGTTGTTCGAGGTACTTGAGGTCCCGAGCAAGCTTTCAGATTTGGTAATTCCACACTTTCATTCAATACTACAAAGGTTTATATACTCCGTATATGATAAAGTGAACCAACAAAACAAAAGAACTAATGGGCCCTGTGCAATACAACAAATAGGCCCAAAATGACCCAAGTACAAAATAATTCCAACACTCCCCCTCAAGTTGGAGCGTGTAGATTTCGAATGCCCAACTTGCTCGGTAGAAACTTCAATTGCCGCACTCCAAGAGCTTTTGTGAACAAATCAGCTATCTGAGACTTTGAATCTATATTCATAGGTTGTATTTCTTTGGACTCAACCCTCTCACGAACAAAATAACAGTCCATTTCAACGTGTTTAGTTCTCTCATGAAAAACTGGGTTATTTGCAATGTGTCTTGCTGCTTGATTATCACAATAAAGAGGTGTGGGTCCATCTGGGTATACGTCTAACTCTCTCAGTAGCCATCGAGCCCATATGATCTCACTAACAGCAACTGCCATAGCTCTGTACTCCGCCTCTGCTGAAGAACGAGATACCACAGATTGTTTCTTGGATTTCCAAGAAATTGGAGCACCTCCAAACAGTAACAGATAACCAGTCCTCGACCGCCGAGTATAAGGACATCCAAGCCAATCCGAATCACAATACGTTGTGAGGTCAGTGCCCCCTTCCTTCTGTAGCAATATCCCCTGACCAGGTGTGGTTTTGAGATATCGGAGAACTCTAATTGCAGCATCCATGTGGTTGCATCTTGGATCAGCCACAAACTGACTCAAAACATTGACAGAGTATGTTATATCAGGTCGCGTGGCTTGAAGATAAAGGAGTCTTCCCACCAACCTTCTGTATTGATTTGCATCAACTTTGTCTTCCTCCTCTCCTTTGTCAATTTTCAAATTTTGCTCCATGGGAAGAGGGCTTGGTCGGCATCCTTCAAAACCACTGTCCTTAAGAATATCCAGTGTATACTTCCTTTGACAGAGAATCAACCCCTCAGATGTGCGAGCAACCTCAATTCCGAGAAAGTATTTCAGAGTTCCAAGGTCTTTAATACTAAAGTCCTTGTCAAGATGGTCCTTCGTATGTTGAATCTTCTTCATGTCATTCCCAGCAATGATGACGTCGTCAACATATATCAAAGCAGCAACAAAAGTCCCTCCTTCTTTGTGTATGAACAATGAGTAATCTGCCTTTGATTGCTTGTAACCAAGTTGTATGAGGGAAAAAGTGAACTTTTGATACCAATTGCGAGAAGCTTGCTTCAAGCCATATATAGATTTTCTTTGTCTGCAAACCCTCGTTTCCTTTTCTCTTCCAAACCCCTGTGGTATCTTCATGTATACTTCTTCTTTGAGGTCACCGTGCAAGAAGGCGTTGTTCACGTCCAATTGATGGATAACCCATCCACGCTTGACTGCAACAGCAAGTAGAGTGTTCATGGTTACTAGCTTCGCTACTGGCGCAAAGGTATCATGATAATCAATTCCTTCTGACTGTGTATATCCCTTTGCGACAAGCCTTGCCTTGTATCTTTCAATATCACCATTTGGTGTGTACTTGATTTTGTACACCCACTTTGAATCAACAGCTTTCTTTCCTCGTGGGAGGTTCTCAAGGGTCCAGGTGCCATTCTGCTCAAGGGCCCTTACTTCTTTTCTCATGGCTTCCTTCCAATTTGGGTTCTGTATAGCCTCATAGAAGTTCTTTGGCTCATCGTGTGAGTTGATGGCCGTCAAGAAAGCTTTGTGGGTGTCAGAAAATTTATCATAAGAAACATAGTTAGCAAGAGGATGTACCGTCGAGGTGTCTTGACTGGAATCTGGGTGTGCATGGTCAACCGATGGGGGAAGCTTCACTTCATAATCATTCAAATAGGCTGGACGAGTTCTGGCCCTTTTTTCTTTAACTGGCTCAAGTTGTGGATGCTCTTGATCTTCAACAGAAGGTTCATTGCCTGGTGGTTCAGATTCTATCCTCTGTTCATTGTGGTCTATGTTTTTGTCACCTTCGGTCGAACTATCTTCTTCACTTGGGATTTCTTGTTCCAAGTCTTCATTGTGTTGGCCAATGACATTTTCTCGTTCAATAGTTACTCCCCTTGTTTCGTTGTCTTCTTTATTCTTCCCTTGTTTCTTCAAGGTCTCATACGTGTAATCAAAAATCTGCCCTTCATCATTTTTATCTTGTTCTTCTTTTGAGAACGGGAAGACTTCTTCCACAAACTTCACATCTCTTGAAATGATAATTTTCTTTCTTTCAAGATCGTAAATTTTGTATCCCTTTGTTCCATGGGGATATCCCAGGAACAATCCCGGCTTTCCTCTTGGTTCAAATTTATCTCCCTTTGTTTCCGTGTTTCTATAGTATGCCAAACAACCAAAAGTTCTCATGTGACCATAGTCAGGGAGTTTCTTGAACAAGATCTCAAAGGGAGTTTTGTCATCTATAGCCTTCGAAGGTATTCGATTAACTATGTATGTTGCTGTCAGAATGCATTCTCCCCAAAAACGTGTTGGCAGGTGAGCCTCAAAGCGTAATGCCCGAGCAATCTCCAGGAGATGTCTATGTTTTCGTTCCACAACCCCATTCTGTTGTGATGTATGCGGACAAGTTGTCTCCAGGGCAATGCCCTTATCATTGTAGAACTCACGCATCTGATTCGACGTGAATTCTCCCCCATTATCACATCTAATTCGTTTTATGGGTTTTCCAAATTGTGTTTCAATCATGTTGTAAAAACTCATTAAATAAGCACTGGCTTCACACTTGCGTTTGAGTAGGTACACCCAAACAGCTCTACTATGATCGTCAACAAGAGTCAAAAAATAATGGGCTTTAAACAAAGATGGAGTTCTATAGCCTCCCCAAATATCACAATGCACTAAATCAAAAACAACTTTCTGTTTTTGTGATACTAACTGGAAAAGGCAGCCTAGTAAATTTGGCCTTAATACAAGAGTCGCACATCTTATTCTCTGAAGTCACACCCTTGAGAAAATCAACTTGTGATAGTTTAATATTTGAGGCATGTCCCAATCTCTTGTGCCATAATCCAAAATCAACTGCAAAAGCTTTTCTTCCCTTCATTTCCCTCATTCGGTAAAGGCCTCCACTGCACCTACCCGACCCAATCAAGTTCCTCGATTTCAAACTCTGTATGACAAAGAAATCCGGGAAAAAGGTTATGGCACAATTTAAATCTCTAGTTAGTCGTCGAACAGACAAAAGATTGTATTTGAAATTTGGAACAAATAGGACTCCATTGATTTTGACTCCTTCTTTTAATAATAGTTCCCCTCTTCCTTTAACTGGAATGGCAGCTCCATTAGGGATAGTGACTGGCATCTCCTGTGCCTTTGATGTGGTGTTCTCAAGCAGATCACCTAGATGGGTGACGTGCTCGGTCGCCCCACTATCAACAATCCAATCACCTTCAACTCCAAATCTACCTGTCATGTTGGCTATGGGGGAAACTTCTTCGTTTGTGAGACCGCTGCCCTCATTGAAGTGCCTCAAGAACATCCTGTATTGTTCCTCCGTCAAGCCCGATATGGAACTGGTGCTCATCTCTGCAACAGCCACCTTGGGCTTGAGGCCTTCTTTTTCTTTCCCTTTTCCTGGCCACCAATCTGGGTATCCGATTCTCTTGAAACAACCCTCACGGTTATGTCCATCTCGTCCACAGAAGTTGCAGTGCTCACCTCTTTTACTGAAAACATTCTTGTCCCCTTTGTGCCATGGTTTCTTCTGTTGCTGTGTGTCGCGCCTTGTTGGCTCAAAGGCTTGAAAGGCTGCAACTTCCTGGGACGAGTTTCTGGAGATGGCAACTTGTCGTTGTTTCTCATCCTCGGCAACAAGGTGATAAGCATTACTCAGACTCGGTAAGGGTTTTATGGCTAAAATCTGAGTTCGTATAACTGCAAATTCCATGTCAAGTCCCATCAAGAATTCATACAGCCTCTCCTTTTCGTGGAGCTCAACAAGTTTCTTCCCAATTTGACAAGTGCACCCTCCACAAGAACAGCGTGGAATGGGCAGAGCAGATTGGATTTCATCCCACAGTCCCCGCAATTTAGTGAAATATGCTGAGACTGTAGCTCCATCCTGGCGAGTGACCGTGAGTGATTGTTTCAGCTCATATGCTCTTGGTGCGCTTTCTTTCCCAAATCTTTCCATAAGATCGTTCCACATCTCAGAGGCTGTGTTGGTGTATTTGACACTGCTGCGAATGTCCTTCTCCATTGCAGTTGTGAGCCACCCCTTTACCATGGCGTCACACCTCATCCACAACATATATTTTGGGTCTGTCTTCTCGGGTTTTAAAATTGATCCATCGATAAATCCAATTTTGTTTTTGGCGAACAAGAAATTCATCATTTCTTGAGCCCAATCGCTGTAGTTGTTGTCAGTGAGGACGTCGTTAACTTGCATCTGTTTTGGATAATCCGAGGCATGGATGTAATAGGGTGAGTTTGAATCAACGGATTCTGCCTCCTTTTTCGATCCGTCGCTTTTGTCCGCAGCCATGGGAGATGATTGGATATTTTAGGGTTTGTATTTATGGCGGCTCTGATACCATTTCAGATTTGGTAATTCCACACTTTCATTCAATACTACAAAGGTTTATATACTCCGTATATGATAAAGTGAACCAACAAAACAAAAGAACTAATGGGCCCTGTGCAATACAACAAATAGGCCCAAAATGACCCAAGTACAAAATAATTCCAACACAAGCAGGGTTACCAAGGTTTGGGTTTCTAACTCCTTTCTTTTTTTTTTAGGAAAAATTACCCAAAATAATCCCAACTTTATCCATTCTTTCAAAAATAATTCCACCTTTCACTGTGATGCATAATAATCCCAACTTTATTGAAATCTGCCAGTTTTGGGTCGCCGTTAAGTTTCTAACGGAGGGTTAATGGAAATGCCCGTTTTAGGCAACAAAATGAAAGTTGGGAATATTTTTGATGATTTTTTGTTTTTTAATTTTTTTTGAAATTTTTATTTAAATTTTTTGAATTACTTTCAACCTCCATTTCTTTTTCTTTTTTAAAGATTATTCTTACCTTAGAAAAAAATAGATATAAAAAATAATGAAAATGAGAAAAATAACTAAAACCANATACAAAATTAATCAAATAAATAATGTAATCAATAGAAATTAAACAGAAACTCCGAAATAAAATAAATATATACGGAGTGGTGGGTTTTAACATTTTACACGCTATACGGAGTCTTAATGTACTACTTATTTTTTAAAAGAAAAAGCCGTCCGGTAAAGTTGGAATTATTGTAGATAATTTTTTCTAAAAAATAAGAAGTGATATGTTAATACTTTGTATAATGCGTGAAATATTAAAACCCACCCGTATATTTTTATTTTACTTTTACCAATTTCAAGTTAGTTTCCATTGATTACCTTATTTATTTTATTATTTTTGTATCATTTTAGTTACATTTCTCATTTTTTTCATTTTTATATCTATTATTTTTATTTTTTAAACTAAGACTAATCTTTAAAAAAGGAAAAAAGAAATGATGATGGAGGTAGAAAGTAATTTAAAAAATTTAAATGAAAAATTTAAAAAAAATGAAAATTCATCAAAAATAATCCCAACTTTCATTTTGTTGCCTAAAACGGGCATTTCCGTTAACTCTCCGTTAGAAATTTAACGGCGACCCAAAATTGGCAAATTTCAGTAAAGTTGGGATTATTATGCACCACAGTGAAAGGTGGGATTATTTTTGAAAGACCGAATAAAGTTGGGATTATTTTGGGTAATTTTTCCTTTTTTTTATGGTGAAACTGCCCTAAGTTTCAAAAGTTAATGCTATGCAGGGTGCCGCAATTGATCAAATTTTGGGAGAAATTGTGCATAACAGTAAGGTCAAAACACTCATAAATTATGTTCTGTGTATTGGCCATTTTCATCCAAAGGTGTGCAACCTTACCCATGCATGCTATATACTCCCTCCGTTCTCAAAAACACTTCCTCTTTCATTTTTTCCACTTCCTACAAAACACTTCCCTTTTCTATTAAAAAACCACTTTTACCCTTACTTTTTCATACCCTACCTATCACATCATACTTTTTCTCTAATAATCTATCCATCACATCTTACTTTTACCCATCACATCAGGGGCAAAATTGGAAATCATATATAATTTAACACTTCCTTATTTTTGCCCCAAATCCAAATGGGAAGTGTTTTTCTAAACGGATGGAGTATAAAACTATTCTCAGTTTCTCACCTCTGCACAAATGTTAACGATGACTCTCAGTACTGCTCCCACTGTCCCATTTTGAAGCTCTGTAGCAATGGTTGTAAAGGGAAAAAAATCATATCAAGAATAAGGTGAGTGAGTATCCACATATACCATCATTTAAAAAAAGAAAAATAAAAAGAGGAGATTGACAGCATATGGAAATTTTTGCATATGGACAGAGAATCACGCAGAATTTCTGCATATGGAAATTTGTCCTATAGCGAAGAACAAATCCAGTTGGAGAAAGAAGGCGAATATTTTACTGAAGGGTTCCGTGAATCAATCGAAGAAGTGATAAGCCAGAGAGAGAGACGCGTGTAAGAATAGAGAGCATTGACTTGTGAGATACCATGAAAACAAAGGCAGCTATCTCCTCTGCATCTAATACTATTCAGGAGCCTAAGTTCAATGATAACTATATATATATATATGAGTAAATTACTCAAATAGGACGAAAACATAGTAGTTTTCCTTAAATAGGACTAGTCTTATTCGGATTATGTTTCATGAAGGCAAAGGACAAAATTAACCCTACGATCTATTTAATACTCCGTAGCAATAATCCCAAATCCTTTTTTTTATTTCCAAAGAAACAAATAAAAAAAACTCAATCCCAAATTGCAGGCTTATTTTACGGCGGCTAAAAAGGAAGAAGCAAATAAAAAAACTCAATCCCAAATCTCAAATCTAAACTTTGCTTCTCCAAATTTCTTCAAATAAAAAAAACCCAATCCCAAACCAATGGTCATTATCCATTAGTCATTATTCAAGTAAATATCCACTATCACTGGACATTATTTCTCTCACTAGACATTATTATGTATTATTTAGGGAATAAAAAGTTCAAGTCCTATATTAAGAAATGACTTATGTTTTAGTCCTATTTAGTGCAAATTTTCCTATGTTTTTATTTCTCAATGTAAGACCATTGGTCATTATCCATTAGTCATTATTCAAGTAAATATCCATCATCTCTAGACATTAATTCTCTCATTAGACATTATTAAGTACTCCCTCCGTCCTAAAACGTTCTTCTCACTTCCCATTTTTCTCCGTTCTAAAACTACCTTCCCATTAGAAAGAAAAGATGACAAATGACATTAATACCCTCATGTACTTACACCATTATCTTCTAACTCTATATTTTGAATGATTGCAAAAAAAAATTTTAAAAAAACTTTTTTAAGGAGGGTAAAATTTGAAGTCAAACCCAAAATTTAAAAATGGGGAAAAGTCAAACTGAGAAGAACGTTTTAGGAAGGAGGGAGTACTTTTTAGGGAATAAAAAAGTTTAAGTCCTATTTTGATAAAAGACTTATGCTTAAGTCCTATTTAGTGCAAATTTCACATTTTGTATTTGTGTGCTCTCTGCCATTTAAAAACAATTCTTAAAAGCTATTTAAAAAAAATTCTTAAAAGCTATTTATATGGAATTATATATTAAAAAAATTCTTAAAAGCTATTTTACTTTATCAAATGCTTAATGAAATCGCGTAAACAAACAAAAGTTATCGAAAGGAGAGAGAAAAAAATTGTAATCTATCTAGAGACGGAGGGAGTATGTACTAAAAAATCATGTTTACTACTCTCCCTTCTAAAAAAGAAATGTCCTAGTTTGACCCAACCTGAAGTTTAAAAAAGAGTGAATTGCGCAGTAAAAAATAATGAAGTAAAAAAAGAAAAAGGAAAAATATGAATCAAATTTTTTTTTAAAGATGGAAATAAGAACTTTTACGCCAAATTATATTATTTATTTGATAAAAAATATTACTATTTTAAATTACGATGAGGATATTTAAATTTACGGTGAAAAACACTCCTTTTCTCTAGAGATTATATTCTCGTTACGTGTTACGTTGTTTAATTAAAGTTATTCTCAGTTCACTTTTTTTAAAAAAATTGGTGTAAAATTTAAAAATAAAAGTATATACATAAAAATTATATCAAAGGTTCTACAAAACTTAGGCAAAAATGTTTTAAAAATAAGAAATGACTATTATTTTAAAAGTAATAAAAATTGGCAAAGCAGAAAGCAAAATATGTTGAGAAGTAAGAAGAAAGCAATGCCGAGGAGAAATAAAATGGTAAGGCAAAATCTGATGAGTGGAGATAAATTAGGGGTTGTGGATCGGAGTAATATATTTTTTTTACTAAACTATAGGCGTAAATAATGGCTAATTAACCCATAATTATGTAAATAAAATATTTATAAATAAAAAAACTGCAAAGGAGCGTTGGTTTTTTCCACACAAGTGATCGTCTTTAGGGGCAAGAAAGGAATTTTTTTTAAAAATAGTCTTAGAAAAGGAAAAAAACATTATTAATCCTATATAGGGAAAAGTAGTATGTTTTAGTGTTATACTCAACAAATTTTACTATATATATATATATATATATATCAATCTGAGAACCCTAAGAATTCTTTCAAATGAATCAATATATGAATTTAACAAAAAATTGTGGATAACAATCGAGCCAAAAAATCTGGGAAAAGGATTGGGAATAAAATTAATTACTCTCGATTCTTGAGTAATTGATGCATATGATTTTTGGAAACATACCTCGGTTTGACGCTTCAAAAATTTTGGATCCGAAATACTTTTTTTCACGAAATTGGAGACTTTCCTTCATTGATAGAGCTATACAATTGGAGACTTTCCCTCTGAGAATTAGTTGCTGTAGAAGAATAGTCGCAAGAAATTGCTTGATTTCGGCGAAGGATCAATAGCTCTGGAGAAGAAGACTTGAGTATGGCGAAGAACAGAAGAGGACCTATTCGAAGTACCGGTGGGTTTTCCGTGAAACCTATTCGACGAATAGAAATGTAAAGCAGTACCTGGGATTTCTTTCCTTGCATGAAGATCTGGAGCGAGGAATCAGGGTTTGTTTTTCTTTCCTTTCGCGAAGAAGATGGTCCGGAAGATGAGCGTGAAGAATCGGTACTGGGTCTGGAAGGAGCTTCCGCTTTCATTGGACACGTGTAATCAAATTAAAAGGCTTCTTAAATTGCCACATGTCAATTAACTCCCAAATATTATTATAAATGATTGGGTTATTAATACGAGGCATGCATTTAATTAATTAGCAAGTTAAGAAGTACATGGGAAATAGGAAATAAAATAATAGGAAAGATTTAGATGGAATTGAAGATCAATTTAAATTTGGCATGGAATCATTAGAGAAGTAATTTTAATTTATATAAGGAAATGCATGCTGCCATATTTAGTTAAAACCTCATAAGTAATTATTGTATGTTATAATTAGTTTACTTACGGAGTACTTGCCAAAACTCTTATGGATCCTCACTACCACACCCCTATAGGCTATATATATGCGCCATATTGCTAACTCAAAAATTTAATACAAACTCTTTTTTAATTGGTGTGAGATAATAATAATAATAATAATAATAATAATAATAATAATAATAATAATAATAATAATAATAATAATGGCCGATCAGCAACCAGCGAGAAGCGGTGGAAGTCACTATCAACAACCACCGCCGCGTCCAGGTGTACCGGATTTAAACTACCCCGCTCCTCGAGCCGGCCCTGCCGCGGAACAACGCTGCCCAAGGTTTTCTGAGCGGTACCAATTTCAGGAGGGACCCGATGGGAAAACACAAAAATCTGTCATCTACACCTACCAGCCTCGCAGCGATTATCCTGAGCATTTCAAGTATAAGTAATATAATTGCCGAGTTAATTACTTAGGAGTTTAATTAAGTCCTCTAGCTAGTTAATTAGTTGATGATATAGAGTATGGAAAAGGTTTTTTTTTTAAGTATTTGCTCCTGCCTCCTTTTGTTTTAGACTTTAGTTAATTTTGAGATTCCATATGGGTTAGCATAGACAAGTAGAGGTATTATATAGATTAATTTTGTTACTTCCAATGCTCAAGTAGTGTTTGTTGTTGATCTTTAATTTTTTGCTTATTAAACAATTGCAGAATCTGCTGTATGTATACGTTCTCAAAAAAGAATTTGTACGTAGTATATTTCATTCAATTCATCCTAAAAATTCAAAAAATATTTGTATATACGGAGTATATTTCATTCATTC
This sequence comes from Cuscuta campestris, assembly GCA_900332095.2. Lineage (NCBI taxonomy): Eukaryota > Viridiplantae > Streptophyta > Magnoliopsida > Solanales > Convolvulaceae > Cuscuta > Cuscuta campestris. The sequence goes on along the minus strand of OOIL02000242.1, from coordinate 486,726 downwards.
CAAAAAGTACGGAGTAGTTTTACAATTTTCAATGCTAACAATGGAGCATAACTGTACATTTATAAATATTACTCCTCCTATTTTAAAATTAATTTCCTATTTAAATTTTCACGGTCTCCAATACAATATTTTGACCATTAAATATATATTACATAAAATTAAAGTGTTAAAAAGTTACCTAATTAATTTTTCACTCAAATAAATATTTGCACACAAATAAATATGTAACCCAAAACATAAACTTTTTTACTCTTAAACTCTTAACTTTTTTTTATATAGTTTATTCTTGTTTGTTGAAATCTCTTAGATTTTTCAAGTTTTTTAGTTCCTTGTTTTTTTTGAGTCTATTCGGGTTTCTTCTTGTTTTTTCTACTATCTTCTAATTTTTTAAAAACCCTTCCATTTTATTCAACTATTCTAATTTTTTCAAACCATCTAGTTTCCCCAAAAATTAACTCTAAAAATGATGTGTTTTTCATATGATTATTATTAGTATTGTTGTTACTCCGTATTATTTTTTATTATTATCATTGTTATTATTATTATCATTACTCTTAAAATTATTCAATATTTTAAATTTATATATATGTTTTTTATTCATTGTTTATTACTATTATATTTATATTTATTTTATATTATTATATTTCAAAATTTATTTTTAATGATATGATGGAGAAAATTTTGATAGAAGAATAGGAAGAAGAGTGGAGGGAATGAAAAACTCTCCTATTTAAAAGATAGCGGAGGGATTTTTTATTACTTCCAAAAAGTCCCTTGAATAGTACTCCCTCCGTCCATGTAAGATGTTCTCAATTTGACTTTTCACGGTTTTTTAAGAGAGTTGAAAAAAGGTGAAAATTTACCAAAATATCCTTAATGAAAATGGGTGGGGTGTATTAAATAAAGTGGAAAAGGTGTAATAAATAAAGTAAGTGGGGGTAGTTGTGGTATTTTAATTATTAAAAAAGGTAATGAGAAGATCTATGTGGGACAAATAAAAAGGGCTAATGGGAAGATCTATGGGGGACGGAGGGAGTATCAAATACTCCCTCCATCCACAAATAAACTTTACGTTTACTATTCACATGGTCAAACTTTATTCACTTTGTTGGCATATTTTCGTCACCCATTTAATAAAATAATATAGTCATGTCACCTCTAGTTTTGTAGATCTTTTGATATAGTTTTTTAATATGTAATTTTTAATTTTCAATTCTACACAATTTTTCATATAAAATGATTTGAAAATAATTTCAGTCAAACATCGTAACACGCAATGTAAAGTTTATTTGTGAACGGAGGGAGTATTACTTTTTGGGAGTAAAATTATATTTTCCCAGTTTTGATTTTCACATCTAAACTTGATAAATTTTGATCATAAATTTTAAAATTGATACTCAGCATTAGATATTGAAAAAAATACTTTGTTGGATTTGTTTTATAATATATTTTTAAAATATTGTTTTATCTAAATAATTAATATAATATAAAATATAAGTACTTTGATCTCAATTTCATATTAGTATGTTGACTGTTTTGATAAACTCTCAAAAATTTACTTTTGACATACATTAACACAAAATTTTAGTACATATACAATTTCTTGCATTACCAATTTGTTCAATGTGAGCTTTTAGTATACCAGTGTAAGTCTTTAGTGTATACCAGATTACCAAGTGTTAAATCATGGGTGAATGTTTTTCTATTATCTCTATGCTTTCAAAATATCAATATAGTTTCTTCGTCTCTGAAAACTTTTCATCTTTCTCTTTTCATATGTCCTAAAAAAGTTCTCATTTCCATTAAAAAATCACATTTACCCATATTAATTCTAACTTACATATCGCATCAGATTTTCTCATTATTAATTTATCCATCAAATCTTACATTTACACATCACATCGAAAGATTGTTTTGGAAACTCAACACTAAAACAGACTCTCTTTAAATTCTTAAAAATGAAAATCTCTCATGTAGAGACGGATGAAGTAATATTTCTTATAATGTGCACGTTTAAGTACATTTAAAAAAATAAATGTTCATATGAAGAAAAAATAAAAATAAAAATAAAAATGAAGAAAAAAAATAAATGTTCATATGTCTATATGATGTGCAAAGAAATAATTGAGTGAGATTAATATTATTTAATTCTTAAATGTGCATGTGTAGAATGTAAATTAAGGGGCTGTTTGATAACTTCTGAATAGGTAAGTGCTGAACCAGTAAGAGGTCTGAATCATTAAGAGCTAGTATATTACTTAACTATTCATAGGCAAATGTCTGATCAATTCAGATAAGATGTCTTAACCATTCAGACTCTGTATAATACCTAACCATTTAGAGGCAAATGTCTGAACCATTCAGACATCTGAACCATTAAGAGACTGAAACAAACAGTCAGAATCATTTAGTGCTGAACCATTCAGACATCTGAACCATTAAGAGGCTGAAACAAATAGCCCCTAAGTACTATCTCCGTTGCAAAAAAAATTCTCCAATTGACTATTAAAAAATAAAATAGATTAAAAAGTAAAAAAAGATTCAATATCTTGAGAAATACGAAAAAAATACTAAGACCCCGTTTGGTACACAGAATTCAAATTATGGAATTAGAATTGAGGACTTCAATTCTAATTATATTCTGTTGTTTGGTAGCACAAAAATTACGTGGATTTCAAATTGGTAGTGCAAAAAATGAATTGGAATTGATGAATTCAATTCTATGGAATTGAATCTCATGGAATTTTAATTCTAATTCAATTCCAATTCTATCAATTCCGTATACCAAACGGATCCTAAAAGTTTTTACGGAGTATGAGAATGAATTGGTTCCTTTGTCTTTCAACATCGATGTATAAAAAGTATTATCGCTTCATTTGTCTCTTATTTTTGTTACATGGATTAGTAATTGACACTAAAAAATAAAAAATTATATGATTGATATTATTTTTAAAATCTTAAGAAAGAGTGTACTGTGAGTCACATAAAAATTATGAATGCGATTTGGGATAAAATATAGTCAGATAGATGAAAATAAAAAAGATAAAAAATTAAAAAGTAGAGTATAACTTTTGCAAATAAAATATGAAATGCATAAAATAAAACAAATATTTCAACACTTTTTATTTCATTTTTCAACTCTATTAATATTTTTCTAACTCCTTTCTATCACTTCTATATCCTTCTAGTTTTTTTTTTTAACTTTTCAGTTTCTTTCAACTCTATTTTTTCATTTTCTAAATAAGAATTAATATCCTTTCTTGCTGCATCATGAGCTTTTTTGTAGGTCTTCCGTTCAAGACCGAGTGGTTCCAATGTGACTCGACAATTGTGGAATAATCTAGTTATATTTCATCGGCAAGGTAATATCCATGGTTGTAAAGCATCTCTCTAAGCTTAAAAGACGAGTCGAGTGCAGTCTCATTAATCCAATCGTCAAATACGGGCAATTGATCAAGAATATTGATCGAGCCGGCAACTCGCAAAAAATATGTCAAAACTAGAGATCATTTGAAGCCACTACTACGAGCATTATAGTAAGTTTGTGACGATCACCCCGTAAGTACTGACTATGTTACATAGTGAGACAATCTTTTCATTCTCAATGCATGCAATCGATACTCTCAAACATGGTGAAACAGTCGTGTTTAGCGGCATGCCTCGCCTGTAACTGTTCAATGTCGCTCGCCGTAAGCTTACGTAAATACCTCTTATGGTATAGTTGAATTATAGCTTTATAAAATTTATAGGTACATGACCTGATGTTTCAACCCAACATCTTCAAGTATTCATCGAAGATATCATCAGCAATTTCGTACACCATTTGACGAAGCGCGGCGATGCACTTTTGGATGTTGCTAAATCTGTGTCGGCCTATCGCCTCAAACCATTGGGTGAACCAAAGCACCTCATATTCAATATCGTGTAGTATTGTTAAAAAACAAAAAACGGCTCATTCAAAAACTACCACTAAAATCCTTTGACATGCAAACATACAGAATATTAAAGTAGTCATTGAGCAGTGCTTCGTGCGTAGCCACCCAATCCCAGTTCAAATTGACCGCCTATACGATTCCGCTTCCTCTTATTGTTGCTTCCACCACTGGTAACATCCCATTGAGAAAAGCACGAAACATGAATGCTTTGAGTTGTAGAGAGAATGAGAATATGTGGGGTGTTTTTTTTAAATGAGAGGATATTTATAGGTGAAAATTCATTTATTTTTTAGCTGGCAACAACCAAAATTTTGACTGTTGGGGGGGAGGTTGGGGACAACAACTTTCTTCATATTTCAGCCGCGTTATGCGTTTAACACAACAGGCCTAATGCCTGGGTAACACGGCAGGGGGCGATGTTTAACGCCATAACAGCGTTAAACACCGGTTTGACACACAGAGCATCACTCTCATTGCTAGTGCTCTAACAACCAACATGCATACAAGTTCCTAGATATCAAAAGCTGATTTGAAAAGTACTGGGTTCACAAAAAGAAAAAACTTAAAGTAGCAACATTCACTGCCACAACATAGTTAATTAACTTGGCACAACAACAATTTCATAAATTACAAATCACTTCAACGTTCTTCGCCACTTACACTCCCAAGCCAAAAAAAGACCCACATAATTCTAGGCTTCTAGCAGCCAATGCGTAGGGTTCCATATAATTCTAGCGGCGTTTGCGTAGGCTTCGATTTACATCAGGGTAACGCCCAAAACGAAATCCAGAAGTGGGATGAATAACTCTCTTCCCCCAACGATTCGTACAGATATAGCATCCAGCAGTGGTTTTACATCCTATAATAATAAGAACAAAAAGAAAGAAAAAGGGCACATCAAATCAACAAAAAAAACAAAGCATAGAGCACAAGCATCGACTGTAGTTATTTGAATCAAGGTCATGTGTACTCATTCGAATGAAGGTGATGAAATGCATTTGCAAGCCACGTACAGCTAAGTTCACATACATTGAAGATTCCAGTTACTTGGTTAACATCCAACTTCTTAAAAAAATGGAAACTCTACAAGGGCCAATTTTCTATGAGAAGTGACCATGGGAGAAGCACCCTCAGTGAATAAATGCAAAATCGATGAGATGTGAATGAGTCCCAACAGGAAGTGTGAAAAAAGATTTGGTGTTTTTCCTTTCTGGTTTTTTGGTAGTGGTGGACTCTAAGTTGCACTGAAATGGGGACATGGACTTATACGGAAACTGGGTCGGAACTGTGAAATGCTAAATTTTTTCATAATTTATTAATGATTTGGGCGTGGGGACTCACCCAAGTACCCAACCGAGGACGGGAAGTACAACCTATTTGAAGAATCCGTGCAACATAGGTGGTGGTGGGGTGGGGGCAACATTCTTTAGGAGAAGAAGCATAGGAAAGTTGGTACCCTGTAATTTGCGACAAGCAGTAACAACCCAACCACGCTTGCATGTCTCTAGTTCAGCAAAGAAGAGCGTGTTTGACACATCACCTTCTTGCCTTGCCATAAAGTTCAAATGAATCATAAAATTGAACCCAACCAATTCGCATAATGGCAAGGCATCCACAAGCTTGTAGTCTGTACGCTGCAATAAACAATTTCAGAAATGAACTAGCAAGAAAATGATAAAGGATTCATCACAATGGCAAGGATTGATTACACATACATGCTTTTTGTTGTAGTAATCCAATGCCAATAATGGGTAAGGAAGCCTCAACCTCGCCTTATCACTCAAGCTCACCCCATCAGCCAAATAATGGGCATATTTTGATAAAGGAAATTTATCTTCCCTGAAAATATAAATGGTAAACACACACTATTATTGCTCAAGTGCAAAAGAGCAAATGCATGATATGCAGAAACTATGTCATTTTGCATAATTCAAGATCGCAATTGCATATTACACTTTACACCCCAGTTACTCAAAGTCCTAGAGAACAACCGTGCCAAACACTTCGATAGCTGGATGCGATACGCATCTAAAGCGGACACTTGGATGCAAGTCCAAGTAACATAGATCACACATGTGAACTTTATGGGTGGATTTGATCTTCGGTCATGTGCAACAATTAGGATTACTGCCTCAATAATTAAAAAAGTACTAATAGATAACATGGCAGCTCAAAACCAAAATATCGGAGTCAGACAATAAGGAAAATAGCACAATTGGAGAATTAAAGTATGAATACAACAATACATTTCGAGCTCAATAAAGAAGAGTGCAAGAAAGACGCAAACAGACAGACATAATAGAATAGTAAATACTATACCTAGGTTTTGAATCCTCGACCTTCTTCTCATGCCACGATGGATCACGTGGACCACACATTGTAATATCGCAGCCCTTACAGCCTACAGTTTTGAGACCTGAAATGAAAATAAAAGGATACAAAATAGTGACATGAAAAAAGTGAAATAGAAACACAGTTTTCATCTTCACTCAACTTCAAGGACAACGTAACATAACCACTAGGGTGTGTTTCACAACTTGTTTTCCTCAATTTCCTAAGTGCTCTTAGTATTTCTAGAGATCATAATTCCTTCAAAAAGATTTCAGGAATTTCTTCAATCCTACAAATTCTTAGCACATATTAGAGATGTTGCCATAGGTTTCTCATCTTCATGTCACTTTCTAATTTATAGGTATTTAATCATACTCTACAAATACAATCAAGTAGGTTGATTACATCTTTGAAAGCCATGGCGTATTCTAATCCACAAAGAATATATGCTGTGAAAAGATTCTTTTAAATATAAATTTTGGGTAATGGAAAGAGTGATATGGAGTGCTAGGAAATTCAGAGCATGGCATATATCAGGACACGTGAAATGTCATGAAAGTCCTTACCGTCTGCAATGCAACAAGAAATAACACGCACATCATCATTATCTTGTTCTGATTGCTCCAACGCGCAAAGAAGCTTTTAACTGATGAATCACACTCAGCAGCTGTGGATTGTGAAGCAGAAAAGCCACAGTGAACAATGACTTGAGCACCCACCGTTACCTCATAGATCTGCCGGCCTCCAGGAACCTTAACAACCTTATAGTCAGTGCACTGCAAGGCAATAAACCGACAGTAAAATATGGAAAAAGAAGAATTAGGAACCCAAATAATTCATTGAAATTGAAAATTTACAAAATTAGAAAAATACAACCAAAAAATAAAGTGCAAGGTGAAGGGGGGTGAGATCACATTCACGGACATGTTTGTCATTGTAGTATGCCAATGCAAGGTTAGCATAGCGGTTGTGATCTCTCATGTCAGCACAAATTTCATCATCAGGGTCATCGTAGTCAACTTCCAAAGCTGGACGCCCACAGCGATCATACTCTACTTGTGTATCATCAGGGAGTAGGTCAGGTGGCCTGAAACACGCAAAGAAATTATATGCACTCACATTCCATAGAAAACAAGCCACCCCAAACAGCAATTCATGATTTTTTTTAAAAAAAAAGAAGAAGTGGACATATACTGACTTCAAGGACACTTGATGCTGGGCCTAACTGCCTAAGCCTAAGGCAATATTTGACTTTTAGCAAAACTCAACCAGTCACACTAAATGTATGTGGATCAGAAGGATTTTCTACCCTAGCAAAAATACTAGTAACAATAATAACCTCCAATTTTTGAAAAATCTACTAACTTTTATCTTTCTAAAGAGGAAACTGTAACTGATGAACAATATGGAGTATTAGCATCAGAGTTAAGGTGCAAGTGTGCTGATCCACAATTCATCAAGAGTTCATAAGTCATGGTTACACAGTTACACTGGCAATTCAGAGCACTGCCAATAAGGATATATAATTAGTTCCTGGGCAGATTTGATCCAAGGCAAATGTAAAATTTGATCAAATCTGGATTCATAAAAAGGTGAAATCTGACACGTGCTAGATGGAGATGTGTAACATTGGAATGATTAGCTTGCGGTAGAATCATAAAAACAATACCTTCATCTTCTGATTTCTTAAAATACTACCAAAATCCTCATGAACCCAAAACATGAAACGTTAACCCATAAATAACATCGGAATTCGGAGTGACAGAGGAGATGAGAAACAAGGGAGCCCAAATGAACACATACACATTCCACCATAAACACCATTAGAAACCCAAAAGTAACGCATATGCAGTTCACCAACTTATCACACAACGCGAAAGAAACAAAAGAATTGAAATTTCTTAGAACATTAATAACTACGAGCTTCTGAATTGAAATAAGTACAGATTTACTCCAGGGCAGAGGACTTGCAAAGGTTCTGGCATCTCCAGAAACGCGCCAATCGAGTTGCCAAAACGCTAACAGAAGCCCGCCAAATGTCCTAAAAAAGGTTTTAAAACAGAACAAAGAGGGATAACAATACGGCATCATCACAGAGAGTTTGTTCGTTGTTTAATAATCTTTAATTCGGCTTAGATTAACAGTTAACTTACTACTTAAGGGTTCCCACGATTCGATTGCAGCTTCAATCTTTCAGACGCGTAAAAATCGCTTCGAGAGAAGGCCTACGTGCTGATATATAGAAAGCTCGGGGATCGCACGCCCTCTTCCCTAAACCGGTCTGGGATCTTGCCAATCTTTTTTAAAACGAAAATCTTTATTCTTTATAAATTTATTCCCTGAGATTTCTTTTCCGGTTTGACTTAGTACACAGATTATAAAAAGTTAAAAGTTGTAAACATTTTTCATGCATTCTTCTTAATGTGATGGAAATTACTCCCTCCGTTCCGGAGTATTCGTCCAGTTTTGACTTTTGGAACTGTTCATCTAAGCATTTTGACTCATCAAATTCTCTCAATGTGTAAGTCTAAATATAGTCATGTGTGATCTTGTTTGATTTTTTTTAACATATAAATTATGTTAAAAGAAGTGTATTGAATGGTGTGTAAAAATGAAAGTGAACAAATACTCTAGGACGGCGGTAGTATGAAATAAAGTAAATAGTGTAAATAAAAAGTAGGTACGTAATATATAATAACGCATTCACTAACACTGTGTTTGATTTGTGGATTTTCGTAAGAAAATAGGAGGAAAATATTTTTCTTTTGTATGCTTAGAGAGGAAAAGAAAATAAAAATGGAAGAAAAAGAAAATGAGAAAGCAAAATGTACTAAGAGGAGAGAATACCAATTCAAATTCCTCCCACTTTTGTGAGGAAAATAAGAGAAAACATTTTTTTTCATTACAAATTCCTTGAACCAAACACAGTGTAAAAAGTGTAAAAGTGTGTTGCCAAACTAGAGAACAAGAAAAAAAGTAGACAGTCCAAAAAAGAAAGTAATGAACGAAAGGAGTACATCCACCCTATTTTTCTTCTTTTACTAAACAGCGTTGGAATTTCCTTTGCTTATTTCCTTTCATTTGCCACCATTTAAATCTTATCTTTTGTTGGATACAAAAATTCATAACGAACACTTTATATTGGCTTTTTTCCACAGAAAGTACCCCAACTTTGAAGATTGTAACAAAAAGGTACCCCATCTTACGTTTGTAACAAGAAAGTACCCCATCTTTCAAATCTATAACAAAATCATACCTCTTCATCGGAATTGATACAATCCGGTGAATTTTTGATGAGGTGGCATTCATGTTGGTTTTCTCTCTCCTATGTGTTAATTATACTTTCTCCTCTTAGTAATTTTTTTCTTAAAAGTTTTAGAACAATATTTTTATGTCCAATAAATAACAGAAAGAATATGTTTCTTTATGAAAATATAAGATTAATTTAAATAAAATTGTTCATTTATTAAAATTTTTAAAATAACAATTAATTCTTTGCAAATAAGTTTCTTTTTATTATATTTGGAGAATATAATTTTTTAAAAAAAATAAATTCCATTAAAAAAATAAATAAGTTTCTTTGATGGGGAATGCATAATCCCCTCTTTAATGCAATTTATTTCTTTATTTTTAAAAAATAAATTGTACTTTTATAATCCATGTTTAATTTAGAAATAAATTTAAAAAAAGAAATTATATATATATAAAGAAATTATATATATAAGTTTTAAAAAAAGTTTAAAATAAAATATTTAAAAAGAAATAGAATTTTGAACAATAAAGTGTAAACTTATACTTTATATATATAAATTTCTTTATTTAAAAAAAGAAATAAATTGCATTAAAGAGGGGATGATGCATTCCCCATCAAAGAAACTTATTTATTTTTTTAATGCAAATTATTTATTTTTATTAATAAAAAATTATATTCTCCAAATATAATAAAAAGAAACTTATTTGCAAAGAATTAATTGTTATTTTAAAAACTTAATACATGAACAATTTTATTTAAATCAATATTATATTTTCATAAAGAATCATGTTCTTTTTGTTATGTATTGAACATAAAAATATTGAGTAAAGTGCATTGTTTACCCCCATACTCATTAGAAATTGCATGTTTTACCCTGATTTATAAAAATTGCACCGTTTACCCTCGAACTTCTTGAAAATTGCACGATTTACCCCTGCATACTAAAAAATGCACCAAATACCCTTGAACAAATTAAACCGTTGCATCGTTGGTCCTAAACTATTAGATAGGGAGTGCGTTACTTTCATGCACAAGAATTGTGAATATGATTCATCTGACCCATGTAAATTTTCCAAAGTACCTTTTCCTAAAATTATCGTCTTTATTTAAATGTTCAGGAGTAAACAGTACAATTTTCGAAGAGTTTAGGGATATTTGGTGCAATTTTTATTGTTCAGGGGTAAAGCGTGCAATTACTGAAGAATTCATGGGTATTTGGTGCACTTTTTAATGTTTGGGGGTAAACCGTGCAATTTTCAAAGAATTCGAGGGCAAACGGTGCACTTTTCTCTAAAAATATTGTTCTAAAATTTTTAAGAAAAAAACTACTAAGAAGAGAAGGTATTATTAACACGTAGGAGAGAGAAAGCCAACATGGATGCCACCTCATCAAAAATTCGCCGGATTGTATCAATTCCGGTGAAGGGGTATGATTTTGTTATAGATTTAAAAGATGGGGTACCTTTTTGTTACAAACGTAACATGGGGTATCTTTTTGTTACAATCTTCAAAGTTGGGGTACCTTCTGTGAAAATAAGCCCTTTATATTGGGTTACGAAACTCTCTCTCTCTCGGACATAAAAAGGAATTAAAAAGAGTATTATAAACTATTTAAATAAAATATGTAATATTAAAATATAATATAGAGTAATTTTTCAACACTTTTTATTTCTTTTAATTTTTTTAATTTTTTCTAATTTTTTCAGTTTATTCTAACTTATTCCATTTTTTTTCTAAGATATTATATTCTAGTTTTCTAAATCTTTCCAATTTTTCAATCCCTTCCATTTCGTCGAATCATTCCGATTTCTTCTACTAATATACCAAGTCTAGAGCATATTTACTTAATATGCGTATAATATGCATATAATACTTACGTATGTATAATACACATATTTTACCTAGATATTGATATAATTTTTAATGATATTTCAAATACATACACATATATTTGAGACTATATCCTTTAATATAATATTTGAGAGTTGATAGCTTAAAATTTTGACACGTGGCAATCTAAGAGTTTTAGTTTAATGACACATCAGTTTACACGTGTCTCCTTATTATTGTTTCTACGATCAAAGACTTTTACACTATGTTTGGTTCAAGGAATTTGAAAGGGAAAAGAAAAGAAAATGAAGTGGAAAACCGTTTTTCTTGTTTGGTTAGAGGGGAAAAGAAAGAAAAAGTGGAAGGAAAAGAAAATGAGGAAACAAAATATACCAAGTGGAGGAAAAATCAAATTCCTTTCATTTTGGTGAGGAAAATGAGAGAAAACTATTTTCTTTTCCTTTCCTTTCAAAATCCTTGAGCCAAACATAGTGTTAGAGAATCTTTGCATATCCGCATATCCAGGGGCGTAAATCTCCAAAGCTTCTTCACCCCTAATTCTTCTCCGTCTTCTCCAAAAATACAAGGATTTTTCCGTTTGATTTCATCGCCGATGGAAAGGAACCATGATTGCGATTCAAGGATTTCAATTGTAGGAAAGTCTCTAAATTCTAAAAAACCTATCCGAAATTTTCAAAGACTCCAAAGGTAAATTTCCAAAATGCATATGCCAATCTTATTTGTTTAAAAACTTTGATTCGTTCGATCGTATTACAAGTTTTTAATTTCGATCGTATTTCCAATTTTTAAGTTCGAATCTTTAGTTCCGAGATATTTTATAGGGAGTACTTAATTTCGAATCATATTCATTCCCAATTTTTTAATTTCGAGATATTACATATATACCTAATTCCTAAATGCCTAAAATTTGAAAAATTACAGATGACAACCAGAGATCTAAACAAAGAAGTGATGGCGGTGACTGAGGGTGTAGATGACTCAAGTTTTCAGACATCGGCAGTAGGTCATTAACCTCATCATTTTTTCCCATTATTATATGATGGAATAGGTAAAGTGTTGATATTCAAGCATTTATAAAGGTTTAATTTCAATTGATGCTCTCAAATTCATACTATGGTTAGTAAACTTATTTTAAGTGTTTTTATCCGAACTTCATCATTATAATGCATCATGTCATGACAACAAACAGATTACTAATAATTTTTCTTGATATAAGGGGATTTTAACTCTGTAACTTTATGGAGGGATAGAGTATTGGTATTTGTATTATACAAGAAGCATCTCAAGTTGAAACTATGCTACGAAGGAGGTAGAGTCTAACTTTTTTTTTGAAACAAGGTAGAGTCTATTTTGTTGAAGGAATATAGCTAATAGCATAGCTCATTAAATAGACAAATACTAATTTTCATCCTTACAAATTAATCAAATAAATGGTTGTGTTCATTCATTTTTTATTTTATTTGTGCACATAGTTACCAATTGGGATTTTTTAAACTTATTATAAATCAATATTTTCTAACTCACATGGAGCTTTTGTATTAAAAGAACTGAAGAAGTTGAAAACTTGAAGGCTATTTTATGGCCATAATTTGATCATCCTCTTTGAAAAGTATAAAGGAAAAATGTTTGTTTGCCTTTTGAAACTCATATGTGACTCTACTGATACTTTTTTGATACCTTTAATATGTTCAATTATAAATTACAATCAGAAAAGTAACAGGGAGATGAATTTGAGAGTAAGTGTGCATAAGCGTTGAGACCAAATGAAGAAAAGGATCTAATGTTGGAATAACTTGAAAAAAGAGTTCATCAATTTCAGGAATCCCTTGCAAGGTATGTTTTAATTTTTTTGTCTATGCAGACCAGTCTTCGATTTTCAGCTTCGGTGAAGTTTATACTGTGCCAATATGACTACGCTTCTTACTCCCAATGCCGATGTTAGAGGTCCATCTCACTTTTGCAAGTGCTCATTGACATATGCTCTTAAATGTGTAGGATTCCAATGCTTACTTTAGATGCCATTAAAAGTTGTTGCATTGCCGTGTACGGAAATTCTGCATTAAGAGAAGTTGCATTGGCCCTATACGGGATTCATGTTATTTTTTTTAGTGCCGTGTGAAGATTTTATCCTCAATAAATGTCTTTACCATCACATACAGAGTAAGCATTGAGATCGAGTTTTAGTGATTTGTTCTATATTGTTTGTTTGGCTAATAGTCAATTGTATTCTTTTATTGTGTGCATTGCTATTTAGATTTATAATTTAAAATATATACATTTAGATACGTAGACTTTTTTCCATTGAATGATACCCTATATTGGTTATACTTATTATTCAATTTAAATATATTATATATACAATTAAGCATTTATTGTACATTGTTTACCACCTCAGCTGTCATGTGGCAGATTTTCTTTCTGTCTTCAATTTTACGAAATATTCCAATATATGGCAAAATTTCACCATTTTTTAGCTTTGGGATGTGATGGAATAAATCAAAATGGATCTCTAAACTGTCTGCGCTTCTTTAATTAATGAAGTAGCAGTTAGTCAAACAATGCAACTTTTGACGTTGAGCCGGGGGTCTCTTTGGAAACAGCCTCTCTACTTTTGAGTAGGGGTAAGGTCTGCGTACACACACCCTCCCCAGACCTACTCTTGTGGGATTTAACTGGGTTGTTGTTGCTGTATTCCAATATATGGCAATTGTGGAACTTTATTTCTTCCATGCCTTCTTCACTCTCGAGATACGAAACTTTAAGGGATAGAAATCTTTGATCAATATCAGATCCTGATCCTTAATTATTCCTCATCTTCAAAATTCTGGAAATCTCCATCAATTTCCCGATCCTCGACGAGCTTGAATATCTCAAGTTGCCGGTATGCTTAGCCAATCGAAGCTCATCTCAGTGCTTGCTATCAGAAATAGTCATAGAGGCAAATTCTTTACTCCGATCATCCAGTTTGTCCCAATTAAAAATCGACCAATTGGTGGCAGACCTATCCAAGATGGAGTTCAAGGGTGGAGCTTTGTGGATTTCATTACTTTGGACATCCTTAGGTACTTCAATTATTTGAGCTGCATTTTTGTTGCTTCAACATTCCAGTTATGAAAGAACTTTTTTTCTCTGGTGTATGTTTTGATCATTATTGAATTGAAAGAGTAATCCCCAACTCCATTACAGGGAATAATGACCACATGTACCATAAATAGAAATGTCACTTAAAAAGTTAGTACAGTTTTTGAAATATAAATGTTTGATCCCAGATTTGGATGTATTTTGATGGTGTGTGAATATGCTTCCAAATGTGTATTTTTTACTAAACATCTGAATATGTATCTTCATTCCAGTTTTGAAACCAAACTTTTACCAAGCTTTGAATATCTACTAAAAATCTAAATTCTTGATTACATGTTATAAGTGTATCCTATATTATCATCTCAACCTTCATGATGATCCATTTTCATCTCATATTTCTCCCTTTTACAGTTCTCTTTTATTAATTGCCAATGGCCATATGTATTTCATATTCTGTCCAAATGCTCTTTGCGGTGCATTACTCAATATAATGGCATTACAAATAAAATGTGCGGATCTCAAAAGTTGAATGTTGCACCATTGTTTAAGTGCCACAGGTTAACTTTACATTATTTTATTTCACGAGCGAATCAAATTATTTATACTTAGCAATCTGTTTAGTTAAAAAAACAATAAATAAGAATTGCCTTTTTTCATCGGCTGCGAATGTTGAGGCCAAAGCACTATCTATTTTTTTCTCTTTAAAATATGATAGCTTTGTTGTGATATCATAGCACCACATGGAGAAGTATTCTTAGTTTGATGTTGTAACTATTTACAATCATAAAGAACAGAATAGAAAGAAATTTATGCATGTGTAAAATCTATCTTAGTTGTATTTTTCATTACCTGAATATTTATTTTTGATTGTTTGAAGCGGATATATAGAAAAGGAAGCATCCATGTTGCAACTTTATCATTAGCTTCATAATAGAGTTATATTTTAGGTGAGCTTCCAGAAAGAATTCATACTTGGAAAATTACATTCTAAGCATGAGTTGGGAGTATCCGAAGAGACTTGGTACCCCAAGTGTCAGGTATGGTAGTGCCTGCCAATGCATTTGAAGATATGAGCATGCAAATTTGAAGACACCTCCACTTGATCATCCAAATTTCATATCCATTTGTTTTTTCACATACATCCTAATAAGAGTTGTTCATACCAAGTGTTTGAGTTGAATATGTATCTTTTTTTAAATTATCATGGTTATTTAGAATCAAATTTTGCATTTCAAAAATTGATAGTAAAAGTAAATTATGTTATATGGAGTATAAGATATTAGGCATAAGCATAAGTCAATTTCATTGTCTCAAGCAAATTTTAACTTTTGTTTTTGTATTTTTTAACCCAGAGTTGTAAAATCAGTGCTTCCAAGACATTGTTGAGATTTGAGAACAATCTATTAACTCGCAAGGTAAGTTGCTCGCTTTGACTTTTTTGGTCTTCGGTATATTGTTTGGAATATTTTTGAAAGAACTCATTACTCACCGTTTGGTTTATGTTAAACTTAAATCATAGAGCAATGACAATATAGATTCAATTGCTAAATGATGGGCTCATTTTGTTATAGGTACGTCCTCAAGTGGAAGGATGTTGAAGTAAGAGAACCAAAGGAAGGTGAGATCATTAGATATTTAGATCAAGGTGAAAATTTAAGCATTTGGCCTCAACTATATTGATGTACAGCTATGTGATGTTCTTACAAAGTTGTTAGCTTGCCATTTACATTCGGCTCACACAATTCTTTGCTTATAAAAAAATTTGTAATCCTTTATATTTTATCTCAAACACTCTCGAAGTATGGGTAATGAATGAATACTTTGTTATAATTTTATTTGTACAACAATAAATATTAATTTGTCTTAACAAATATTCAAGGGTCGCCGGTTGTTGTTTACGAGTCCTGATTGAAGTTATTATTCAATTTGATTTATTTGAAATTGGAAAGGAATTAAAAAATAAAATTTATATATTAAAAACTACAAAATAAAAAGTGTAAGATTATATTATTTTTTTCAAATTAAATCAAAGGTTTACCATTCAAATCCTCTTTGCTCAATGACTAAATTTTTAGTGTCGTGCTAAATTTAGTACCCGGGGTAGTTCGTTGTTTTTGCTATTGTTTAGGTGCAAGACTAATTTTCAAATTCAAATCAAAGGTTTACCATTCAAACTAAGAGCTCAACGTTTTATGATAGTCTTTATATACTCTTCGTTCCAATGTATTTGTCCAGTTTGACTTTTTCAAGTCAAACTGAATAAACTTTGAGCTTCAGTGAAATAAAAATTGTAATATATTTTAACATAAAAATGACTTTATTCGATTTATCGTATTGAAAATTTTCAAAATTATATTTCATTATGCTAATATGCAATATAAATTGAGAGCAATTAGAGTTTAAAATTTGTCCAATTTAACTCGAAAAAGTAAAACTAGCCAAATACACTGTGACGGAAGTAGTATTACTCATTTTCTATGTTGGGATGAATCTTAATAGTGTCAGGGTATCACCCTATATATATATATATATATATATATATATATATATATATATATATATATATATATATATATATATATATATATGGAGAAAGACTAAAGTAGGACTAAAACATTGAAAATATACCAAAATAGGACTTCCATGTTTTTATTCCCGAAATAGAATTTACATTACCAAACATGGTCATATACATTACTAAGAAAGTATAGTAATTTGCACATGTACACTGCCACATTACCACAATGCAAAGTCACATTACCACAGTGCAAAGTCCTATTTTAGGGAAAAAAACAAGAAAGTCCTATTTTGGTACTTTTTCTCTATGTTTTAGTCCTATTTAAGATGATTTCTAATATATATTCCCTTGTATTCACATTTATTTGTGTGAAATATAGTTATTTTATTATCCAATAATACCATGTTACACTTACACAAAAAATTCTACCTATTCGTATACCGCAGTTATACACAAACATTTTGATGGTTTACACCGACACAAATGTTGGTGTGTTAACAAAAGTTTACACGGACACAAAGTGTTGATACATTAATAAAAATTAGTTTTACACCAACACAAAATGTTGGTGCAAACCTACATGGTACAAAGTGGGATACAAAAAGTTGGGGTAGAAGGAGCTTTATCCTGTCCAATATGCTATGGGAGCTATAGGTCTTCTTCTTTCCTACACCCTAGTCGCCTCATCTCGGGATTGCACTTTCTCCGCGATCTATTCTCTTTCGATCGTTTTTTTTCAACGTTCTCGGCAACATGGCAAACGACCAAGACCCGTTCGATAGTCTCCCCGGTGGCCTAAGTTTGTTCCTCCGAAATCTTCATTCTCTCGTTCTGGTGAAGGACGACAATAACTATCCCTCGTGATCTTCCACTGTCAAAATGGTACAGAAACGGTGCCATCACCGACCATACCAAACGAAAAAACCACGACAGTCTCAAACAAAGATCCAATTCGGAAATTGAATCCGGCCTATGATCAATGGACAATCATTGACGCTCAGTTACGTACCTCTCTTCTGGCTCTCCTCTCTTAAGCTGTTCAGAATCTTGTTCATCTATGCCCCACTACTTTTGACTTAACTTTGTGGATGATTTTACTAAGTTTAGTTGGCTCTATTCTCTTAAGCATAAATCTGAGGCCTTTGGTTCTTTTCAAAGTTTTGATTCCATGGTTAAAAATCAATTTGGGCTCTCTATTAACATTTTTTGAACTGATAACAGTCGTGAATATGCCAATCACAAATTTGGGTATTTTTTTTCAACAATTTGAAGTTTTACATCATAAATCCTGCCCTTATACACCTGAACAAAATGTGGTAGCTGAGCGCAAGCATCACCATCTCATTGAGATTCTTGTGACCCTACTCTACACTTCTTCTCTACCTATCACTTTTTGGGTTGAAGCTTTAGCTACTGCAAATTACCTAATCAACCATATGCCCAAACGGTCTCTTAACAATAAATCCCCTCATGATGAAGTTTTCTATCATACTCCGGATTACTCTCATCTTTGGATTTTTGGGTGTCTCGTATACCCTCATCTTCATTGATCATAAGTTACAACCTCGTTCCAAACGGCGTGCCTTCCTGGGCTATGAACACCTATCCAAACGATATAGTTGTTATGATCGAACTGAGTGTATGTTTATGGAAGTATTGATCAAACATACTGAAATCATTGATGAAGCAAACATATATACACACATAGCACATTGCCGATCCTAAATTCTATCATGGTGAGAAGGGTTGCTACTGCCCAAAATTGAAGAAATTCATCGTGGATAACTCGCCTTCCCATTCCAGCTGCCGTAGCAGTGTCGCCGCCACTGATAAGGTGTCTCTAAATCCTTAGTCTCTTCTCTTTATTATATTTCTTGGATTCCAATATTCCGGGTGTATTTTAAAATTGTGAGCACTATTAGTTTTTTTTTTTTGATTAATTGGATAGTGTGTTCTAATGATTTTTTCAATTTTTGTAGTTACTTATCCTGTGGTTTTTAATCTGTTTTTAAAATTGAATCTGTGAATTGAAAGTGAATAGTAGTTAGGGAGTTTGTGAATTTTGATCAATTATGTGTTATTTGGTGAAATCTGTTTTAATAGTGTTATAGAACCCCACGTGGTCTAAAAGTTGATTGCTTGAGATGATGAATGTTCATGGATGTTCAGAGGAGGGAGTTGATTTTTCTGATTTCACTTGTTTTTGCCTTTGTTTGAATCTTTTGCGTAGGTATATCAATTCTCTACATTAGATGTAAACTACTGATTGTCTGTAATTTCTTGAGGTATTCAACACTAGCTGCACTTTGATCTCTGAAAAGAAAAACAAAGGCAATAGTTCCTATTACCTCTACACTGCTTGGATACTTGCAACAATCCCTCCATAACAAAGTTACTGCTGATGAGGTAAGTAAGGATTGTTAAGAAAATTGGAGCAATTTCTTTCACGTGCAATTTTTTCTTTTACCCTTTATAAAAGTTAAGAATTTTATAGTACTGTCAGTAGCATTTAAGCTTAGAATGAGATTGTCAAGGACGTCTATATGGGGTTTGTACATATTTGAAGAAGCATGAAATGGGGTGGGAACTTCCAAAGAAGGTTGTGTTTGAAACTTTGAATTATGAATCACGAGATGATTTAATTTATTTGCACTCTATAGGTAATGATTTCCATACTACTCTGCAATCATCTATGAACTTGGTCTTCCTAGAAGAAATATATCAAGAGCTTACATTAAAATACATGACCTAAATGACAAGCCCTCCCCTCAATCTTTGTTGGTCTTAGCTTTAATTCTATCCAAATAAATTACATTTGATTTAATTCTCATTTGATAAATTCAGCATATTTCTTGAAGAAGTTTAAATATCTAGGCTTTAATGTGTGCACTGTAAGAGTAATTATTCTTCCTTTATCAGCTAGATATTTCTTTACTATTATAACTCACTAAATGCTTTTCTATATTTTATAATGGTGATATTTCATGTAGTAATTTTTTTCATGTGGTTGTTTTTTGTATAATTAATGACTTAATAGGTTCTTTATGGGTGGGGCATGATTGGAGCCCAACCACACTCGGAAAGCGCAGGGTTTTAAATTTTAATCATGGTGAATACACCAGGGACAAAACAACTGTAGAAAATGCAACTGGCGTTGTATCATTTTTGTCCCAAAAGAACATAGACGTCAAGAGTTTGTCCAAGCCCAAGGAAGAAAGCAAACTAAGAGAAATCAAATGCAAAAAATAAGTCTTCTTTCTTTCAAGTACTCCAAACTATTCATAAGACGTCCTCTCAGTGTTTTTCATCTTATATTTGATTCCACACAAAGAGATCACCTGGTTCACATACTCACATGCCAGTGATGCAACACATTTCTTGGGGAAAAGCATATTTTAATCTGGACATCTGTATGCACTTTCATTTATGCATTGTAACAGGTATTATTCTTGCCTTAATAAACTGAATATTCCTGTACTATTATTAGTCCCAAATTATTTCCACTCTTAAAATGTCAAGATCAGTGAAAGAGGATTGGACTTAACTTTGTAGTTTATTCACAAAGCACTTGCAAATGTGATTTGGTATTTAAATATAGAAGCTCTTACATTTAAGTACTGTATTGTTTCTTTACCTCTTCATATATATAAACGTCCCACCGGACATGATAATCTAAAACTTGACAATGCAGGAAAGAATTGATGGCTGCTTTCATGCAAGATTGGTACTGCTTGATGATCCTCAACAAGATCCCGCCGCGAAGAACAAAATAGAGTTGCAACTCAATCTTTGAATATTGCTATTGCAAACAAGTTTTTTCCCTCTACTGGAGGTTAAACCTGATGAAGTAAAGGCTATTAAGTCTTCCACTTATTTATCTGGTGCTTCTAATCTCTAGCAAATTTTAGTTTCTACTTTGTAGGTTAAAAAAACTTCATTCCTACTATCTATGCAGTTTTGCAGGACCAAACCCTAAGCCCAGGGGTTGCTAAAACTCACGTTTCTTGACCGTTCCTACTTTCTTGGCATTAATGTGCACCGGACCGCTGATGGGCTATTCCTCAATCAGACTCAATTCACTCATGACATTCTTGACCATGCTGGTATGGTCTCTTGCCGCCCTATCTCCAACAGTGTGGACACAAAAGCTAAGCTCTTCTCTTCTCCAAGGATGCCGATCTATGATCCCTCCCTTTACCGGTCTATTGTTGGTGATCTGCAATATCTCCCTTTCACTTGCCCTAACATTACTTATGTCATTCAACATCTCTATCTCCACCTCCATGCACTACGTGATGTCCACCTCATGACCATGAAACATGTGCTGCGGTACCTCAGCGGGACCACCACCCACGGGATCCGCCTATCCCGCTCGGCTACATATTATTTGCAAGCCTACTCTGATGCAGATTGGATTGTATGCCCTGATACTCGGCGATCCACTTCTGGTTATTGTGTTTTTCATAGAGATAATCTTGTATCTTTGTCCTTCAAGCATCAGGCTACCACTTTCCGATGCAGAGGCAGAATACCCTATTGTGGCTAATACTATTGTAGAAACCAGTTGGATCAGAAATCTTCTCCTTGAGCTTCAACAGCCCTTCGTCGTGCTACTTTAGTTTTCTGCCACAATGTTAGTGCCGTCTACCTCTCGTTTATTTTGGTTTAGCACCAAGCACGTTGAAGTTGACATCCACTTTGTTCGTTTCAAAGTATCTCTCGAGAGTTCTTCACCCAAGAAGATCTTTCCTGTATTGGCTTTTTTGGACGATTTTTGACATAAATTATGAAAAAGGTATATTTAATTTTACTGTAAATTTAATATAACTAAGTTAATCTTAAAATATTATTTCAATATATCAAATTCTTATACTCCGTAACATTTATTCAAATGATGTTTAAGTTGAAGTAAAAAAGTGTTACTGATTGATCAAAAAAGTCAAAACATGAAAGGATTTTTAGGAGGGAGTGTTTTTTTTGTCCCCCCATCCTAGTCAATGCTTTCAATTCCTTTTTCGATACACATTTTGAACTAACAAATGTGAAGCATGCAAGTGCAACACCTTAAAAACCATGACCCAATAATAGATCCCTTCGTATAGCTTCCTTTTGGATGAAGACAACTTGTAGCGTGCTAGGCTCTACAATGAGTCTCTTGGAGTTCATATCTCGTATGTAACATGACCCAATATTGAGAAGTGTGTATTTGTAGATTGTAACCACTTTTCAAGAAAGTTTTAAAAATGACAATTTTACTTTCCTGTCGGTTATCACCTGGTAGATTTGGAAGGCTTAAAGCGATACAATTTTGGAGAAGGTGAAATTCAATACCAATAGAATGATCAGAACTATTAATACCATATATCATTGGAGTAGCTCACAAAAAACTACCAAGTGGACTACAAACAATGATTATTTAATTTTGTACGTCTTACACCAAAGATTAAGTTCAACACTTCAACCTACAATCAACGATTCGAGAATGGATAGCTCTAGATGAGTGATGGTCAAGCTGAATGTTGGCACAACTTTTGGCATAGTAAATGCAACAAGGGGAGCATTACTTAGAGATCACAGAGGACTACTCATAGAACCAAACCCTACCTTTCAAATTAACACAGCATTTGTGTTCTCATGACTCATGAGAACTGAAAAAAACAGCATTATTGTTGTTACTACTAGTTTTGTAGATCTTTTGGTGTAGTATTTTGATATGTAATTTTTATTTTTTTAACTCTATACCATTTGTCATATAAAATGATTTGAAAATAACTTCAGTCAAACATCGTAAACTGAAACAGGCATTATAAATGGGACGGAGGGAGTAATTTTTATTTCTTATTGATATACTGGTTTGTAAATAAAATGATTTCAGAAAGTGAGATGTTTTTTCTCGTAACTCCAATTTGTAATCAAATTTGGGACGGAAGGAGGATTTACTTTAATACATACTCCCTCCGTCCCAAAAAGATCGTTACGTTTCATTTTTTGCGCATCCCTTAAAATACTTTTATATCGTCTCAAATGCCAAAAAAACTTTCAAAACAATTTCATCTTGAGTAAATTCCCAAAATAGTCCTTTGTAATAAGGGGTTTTCCCAAATTAGTCCTCAATAAGTTTTAATTACCTACGTGGTCCTCTATAATTAAGATTTATTCCCGAAATAGTCCTTTTGTAATAAGGTATTTTTCCAAACCAGTCCTCAATAAGTTTTAATTATCTACGTGGTCCTTTGTAATTGAAATTTATTCCCAAGATGGTCTTTCATAAATAATACGGAGTATTACTCAAATGAGGATTAATTGAGGGTATTTTTTTTCGCTAAATTTAGAATTAATTCTTAAAATAATCATTTATAATGAAGTGCTTTCCCAAAATGGTTTTTCTAATTAAAGATGTGTATTTGATTTGAAATTTAAAAGATTTTTTTAAGTTTTAAGTAATTCATAAATTATTTATAGTCAATGTATTTTTTAAGTTTTACATTTAGTTGTACAGAAATGATTGTTTCGAGAATATACTTTAAATTTGGATGATCAAAATACCAAAATATTTCCAATGAATCCTCATTTGAGGACTGATTTGGGAAAACACCTTATTACATAGAGATAAACCAAATACATTTATAAAACTTTAAAAAAATCTTTTAAATTTCTAATCAAATACACATCTTTAATTAGAAAAACCATTTTGGGAAAGCACTTCATTATAAATGATTATTTTAAGAATTGATTCTAAATTTAGCAGAGAAAAAATACACTCAATTAATCCTCATTTGAGTAACATTATTTACGAAGGACCATCTTGGAATAAATCTAAATTATAGAGGACCACATATGTAATTAAAACTTATTGAGGATTGATTTAGGAAAACACCTTACTACAAAGGACTATTTTGGGAATAAATCTCAATTATAGAGGACCACGTAGGTAATTAAAATTTATTGAGGACTAATTTGAGAAAACACCCTATTACAAAGGACTATTTTGGGAATTTACTCTTTCATCTTATAATAAAGAGTAAATATGGTAAATTTTAGAATTTTTAGATGTGAGTAGCATTGTTTTTTGTGATGCGCAAAGAAATGAAACGTAACGATCTTTTTGGGACGGAGTGAGTACTAGTAATATTTTGTTTCACAAAAAAAAGCTATAAAAATTCATAATTACTAAAACTCGATTTAATTATTATTGTACTCCCATTGATACCACAACTTTAGTAATAATTACAAAAACCTTAATACTCCGTACAAAACACATGATGTTAAAACTAAGGATAAAGCTATTTGTACCCCAAGCTTCTATATCTCATTTGTATACCACAGGTTTGCGCTAACATTTTGTGTTGGTGTAAAACTAATTTTTGTTAACGCATCAACACTTTGTGTCCGTGTAAATTTTTGTTAACGCACCAACACTTGTGTCGGTATGAACCATCAAAATATTTGTGTATAATTGCGGTGTACAAATGTGGCACGATTCTTGGTGTAAGTGTAGCATGGTCCTAAAACTAAATAGAGCCTCAATGCGCGTGTATCAATGCTAGTACACACACTTCATTTCAAAACTTGAAAATGTTTATTAAGCTTATATGAAGGTTTACCATGTATTTTAGGCACATATAATAATTTGCCTTTTCAATAAAAAAGAATTTGTAGTTTTGAAATGTTCCCTTTGTCCCATTTTATATTGTTTGTATCAATTTACAATGTTTGACTGAAGTTTTTTTGAAATCATTTTATATGAAAAATGGTATAGAATTGAAAAATAAAAACTACAAATAAAAAATGACATCAAAAGATCTATAAAACCAGGGTGACATGATATATTAATTTATCAAATGACTAACGAAAACAAAAAAAGAAAATAAATAATGTTTGATCTTGTAAATAATAAACAAACAATTTAATTTGGGACGGAGGAGGTATATACTTTATATTTTTAATTTCTATGCCAATTTGTAAATAATTTTTTTTGAAAGATGAAATTTTGCATGTTGTTCGAAGTGAGACGATGTATATCAAAGGAAGAACGACTAAAATAGAAATAAAACATACTACGTAGTACGTACCTCTATCTCATAAAATATTTTCTATATACGAAAAGGTGAAATTTAAGGAATGTGTAATACTCCCTCCGTCCATAAATAAACTTTACATTACGCGTTACGATGTTTGACTGAAGTTATTTTTCAAATCATTTTATATGAAAAATGGTGTAAAATTTAAAAATAAAAATTACATATTAAAAAACTATATCAAAAGATCTACAAAATTAGAGGTGACATGACTATATTATTTTATCAAATGAGTGACGAAAATAGGCCAACAAAGTGAATAAAGTTTGACCCTGTGAATAGTGAACGTAAAGTTTATTTGTGGACGGAGGGAGTATTAATATTACTTTCCAAATTTACCCTTACACTGTCAACATGAAAGTTGATTTTTTTTGGAACGGATGAAATGAGAAAAAAAAGTAAAATATGATCTTCATGTTTTTATCTCAAAAGTAAAATTAATAATACTAATAATGCTAACTTAATTACAATACCAAAAAATATTGATAAATAACAACATATAGTACTACATTTTTACTATACAAAATTTTATTTTGAAATAAAAATGTCACCCTTCCTATGGTTTACTCGTGATTGTTTCAGCTCATGATTAAATTTATCAACCAAGGGAGGAGGATCAATAATTATTAATTGTATCAGCATAGATATCTGATGGATATAAGGAAGGCCCCTGCCCCCTAGCCCCCTATCTGATCAAGTTGTACTCCGTACTATTTTGCGTTTTTTCTTTTCCTTATAAATTAATTGCGGACTACTCGGTATTAAATACTCAATTCTAAACAAAAAAAACTTTTTAATTAAATTGTAAATACGTGACACAAACTGCAAAAAAAAGTAAATTCAAATATAGACAAATTTTCCATGGTCCTAATAAGGTACACACTAATTTCATGGACCTTAATATATAAACACCATAGATAAATTGGGCTTTTAAAAAAATGAAATGTCCGCATGTCGGCCCACTAAAAGTGTGAGAAGCTTCACATTTTACAAGTCGACCTAAAGATCATGAAAGCATCACTCTTAAATATAATATGGAGTATTGTATAAATTTGATACAATTAGATATATTTTAGGATGCAGTTATTATGTACTTCTTTTGTCCCAGAAAAAACTAAAGTTTTGAGTTTGACTCGCCTCAAAGTTTAAGAAAAGTAAAGAAATGTGTAGAGTTTTTGTGGATGGGAGTATACTTAATTTTTAATAATAATAATACGAAGTACATACATACTCTCTTTGTCCTAAATTATATACCCTCTTTGTGCTTAAAAACCATTCTCTTTTTGACTTTTATGTAATTTAAGAAAATGATTTTTTGTGTTATTTTTTCCAAATTATCTTTGATGTGATGGGTAAGAGAAGAATGTAATGGATAAATTATTAGTAGAAAGATAAAGTAAGGTAAGAAGTAATAAATATATATGGATAAAAGTAATGAGAATTTGAGACAAAGAGAAAAAGAAATGAGAATGACTTTAGGTACCGAAGGAGAATAATCCTCTTTACTACTCTATATTTGGAGGTCAAACACTTTTTTTGTTTATCACTTAATTTTGTAAATTATTTATTAGAAAAAAATAATTATCTTCTTTATTACTCTATCTATATTGGGAGGTCAAAAAAAATTTTCTTTCATCACTTCATTTTGTTAATTACTTTTTACTCTTTTACACTATGTTTGGTTCAAGGAATTTGGAAAGAAAAGAAAATAAAATGATTTTCTCTCATTTCCCTCACCAAAATGGGAGAAATTTTGGTTTTCCTCCTCTTAATACATTTTGCCTTCTCATTTTCTTATCCTTCAACTTTTCCTTTCTTTTCCTCTCTAACCAAACAAGAAAACTTATTTCCCACTTAATTTTATTTTCTTTTCCCTATCAAATTCCTTGAACCAAACATAGTGTTAGTCTCACAAACTCCTTATTTTGAAATTAAAGGAAATTAAGGATAGGGTTCCATATATAATACCTCATGTCCAAAATAAAAAGTAGAGGTTGGGAAAAGTAGGGGGAGTTTCGGTGTGGGTTGGGTAGAATTTAGGGTAAATGGTAGAATTCTCTTTTAGGGGAATGTGAAGGATTTTATGGGACACAAAATATTTCCATGGCAAAACTCCCTCTTTTAGGGAGTAAAAAAGCACTTCCTTTGTATGGCAAAACTTTTTCTATTTTTTCTTTTAAGAGGGGAACATGTATGTAGAAATTTGATCAAAATAAAACAATGATAATTGAAATGAGTATGACTCAAAAAACGTCAAAATGGGTAAGACTTAGAAAGTATTCAGTTAGATTTGAAAAAAAGTAAATTTAGTTATATATGTCCATTTAGATCAAATTGAAATGTTTTATAAGACATGTAAGATGCGAAAGTTAAAAAATTTTACGCGATGAAGGAAATATAATCATATCAACTCTTGTACTAAAAAGTACTTTATGTAGTTTTTAATTATATAATACGGAGTATTTATTTTGAAATATTCTTTTTTAAATAAATTAAATTTAAAAATAAAATTGGTCAACCATCTAATTTGAAAACTCCCTAAGAACATGATTTTGAGAAGGGATATAGTGAGTGTATCTCAGTGCAAAACTGGTCAAAACTGCTTATAAGCATTTTTTAATTTATAAGTCAGCTGATGATATCCTTATGTGTGCTTATAAGCTAAACTATAAGTTTGAGTATAAGCCAGAAAAAATAAGTATTTGCTATTTATTTTTAAACCAATTTTTTCGTTTCTCCATTTTGACCAAATTATTTATAAAACTGTCCTTCACCATTTATGAATATCTACATATGATATATCTATCATTTAAGTTATTTTACTTTCACAAGAAAATTTTTAACTTATAAATAACTTATAAGTTTAAGTGTTTATTAATGATAGGTCAACCATCACAAGCACAGGCAAACACCAACATAGTATACATGGTGACGCAATAAACTTTATTTTCCCCTCTGCATGTAAGTTCATCTCCACACAGAATCGCTGCAAAGTTATACGCTGCCCAGTTGTGTTAAATCACTCATGTAATACTGATCGTCCTATGTATGTAGTACTAGGTCTCATGATGGGTTTTTTGCAATCAAATGCTGGCTTTCTTCTACTCTGATGTATGTGTGCACTACTCTCAAAGACTTGATAATGAAAGAGGACTACTTAGGCTTTTTCTCCTGCTGGAAACAACTTAATTACTTTAGGGCTTAGGCTACCAATTTACCATCCATCATGCACTCTCAAGCAAGAAAAAAGAAATCCCCTTGCCTGCCCTTGTGCCTAATTAATGTTTCCTTCATTCTACTAAATTTCTCTTCTTTCTTTTTTCATCTGTTTAAAAAAAATTCATTTCTATTAAAAAAATACTTTTGTCCCTACTAAATCTTAAGATACCTATTACATCACATTTTTCACTGTTAATCTACACATCATGTCTATTTTTACCCATTACATCCAAGGATATTTTTTTTAAAAATGAACACTAAAATATACTCTTTAAATATTTTAAAAATCAAAATGAGAAAGATTTTGTGAGATGAAGGAAAGACTAGGAGTGAGAGCATTGGGAAATGGGAAAAGGGGACATTTGATTTAAAATGATGAAACTAAAACACTTGATTACACAAAACCCATTTAGCTAGGGTATCAAATTAAACATTTACTAGCTTTAGCCTCAACCTCTATATATAGTACATTGCCCTTTTCTCTTAGCCTCCCATTAAGATCCATACAGCCTAGCAGAGAGAGAGAGTGAGAGATCTATATTAAGAGGCAACCGTATTAAGAGGTATGTTAGGAATATATTTGAATTGGCTTAACTTATTAGCTTGTTTTGTGTTTTTGATTTGTAGTTATTGTTAAGGTTAGTTGTTTAGTTGCATATGTACCTCCACTTTTGTTTATTGAATTGGTGTCACTGCACTGCACCTTAATTAGTGACCTAGCACACCAACTGAAAACTCCATACCGGCCTCTTGTTTGCCGGAAATGGCCACCAGCCGGCCACCCTATTTTCGAGTGCGGCCGGCAAGGCGTGCAACACCACTTATATTTAAACCCATTATTTAGTGTCACTGATTTTTTGGATATATATGGAGTACTAGCTAGGTTTGGAGCTCAGATCAGATCATTAAATTAGTAGTGTATTTTGGTTGTGCTTGCTATTTATATACTCCGTATAATACCGCACAAACAACTGGAAGTTTATTGATTATATTAATTATTGTCTTTATTTGTCTAATTAGCTAGCTAGCTAGGATGTCCAACTGGGAGACATTTGGGCCTAATGGCAGTTACACTCTTGTGCGACAGAGTCTACGGCAAGAGAGGGGTAAGTGTATTTCTTTGAGATTGATTATTATTAGTAACTATTCATTTTCAAATATATACTGGATATATGATAAAATATACTCCATATGTACAGATGGATGAGGCATGTATGCGGCGCTATCGAGACATCTCGATTACGAGCTACGGATTCATTACGGTGATGCTTATTATCATCCCATTCTTCTGGCCGAAACCGACTTGGTGGACCACACCAAATTGAGAGAGCAGTTCCAAAGCACCCAGCCCCAAAACAAGCGTCTTTCTTCTCTCCTCTCGTTCGCACGTTTCACCGGTGTTCCACTGTGGAACAACCGCACCTATCGGATCCCCAATTTCAAATCAATTCCACTTGCTCAGCCCAAAGATGATGATTTAGAAGACATAACACCACACTGGGAGAAGGTGTACCACTTGAGCAAGTGGTTGGAGGATGGAACAGTGCTCGGTACGATGGCGATCAAATCGGATTATACCGAGAGCCTCCGTGACCAAACCGTTTACAAGGGAACGGGGGAGTTGGAGACATCGACCCATTCGGTTGTCATCTTAGGACTGAGAGCCCTCGACCCACATCAAGCGGCTAGGTATGGATGCGAGCCTGGGACTTACGTAATCTACCAAGATATGGCGGCGGGCCCAAACTATGAGGGGTTTTTTGGTACGGGAAGGAACATGGCGCCACTGGGTATATTCTTAAAGATATATCAAGTGAAGGTGTCCATTCCCAACGAGCTCCGTGGCCGTGCATAGTTCGTTGCCCTGGCAGGTAGGTGTTCTCTTTCCCAATTGCAATATCTCATAGAATTAGGTCACATATACATATACTCCGTATTGTAATATGACTGTTGGGTGGTTGACTTTTATGTATTGTATTGTATTGTGCAGGTGTTGACATGGAAGGAGCTGATGAGAGAGTTCGATGCAATTTCTTCTTTCTTTTTTTTGAAATTATGGGCAATCTTTTGTATTGTGATTGTACAAGGAGGAATGCCCCGATCGGTTTTTGTACTTAAACAATGCTCTTCTCAATCACTAAATCTATATATCTTAGATTCATGTGTTGTGCTTGAATGAATTGCGTATTTTATTATAATCTAAAATGATTATTATATTTTGTGTTTTTCTTTCGAATGGTATGACTTCGGTTACAAAAATTTGGGTAAATTCAAATTCAATCATGTAAATGTGTAAACATGCACAAGCAAGTTGGAAATGCAACACCTTTACACTATGATTCATTCAAGGAATTGAATTTGACAAGGAAATGAAAAGAAAACGAGAAGGAAAACATTTTTTTGTTTGTTTAGAGAAAAAAAAGAAAAGAAAAGTGAATAAAAAAGTTAAGAAAACATAATGTACTAAAAGGGAGGAAAATCAAATTCCTCCCATTTGTGTGGGGGAAATGAATGCAAATTATTTTCTTTCCTTTTCTCACCATTTTTTTTGAACCAAACATAGCGTTAGATTCACGCACCCTTTAGAATTTGTTAAAATTGCACTATGTGTTATTTTAATTAGTTGTTACAAAATAATAACTTCTCCCCAGGTAGGAAGTACATTCTCTAGAATTCATAGAGATGTTCACCCAATTTTGAGTTCCAAATAGAGGCAGAGACATTAGCTCTTTGTGCGTTATTAGATTAAGAACTGATACAATTTGATAATAGTTACAAGCAATGCAGTTGCATCTTTTTTTGCGTCCTTTTTTATCGATATAAATGCAAGTGATGCAATTCTTCCAGGGCAATTGCATCAGTTTTAAAAAAAATTGATGCTAAATCTCTTGTTTAAAAAAGGCTTTTGCAACGGTTATTTATAATTTACTGGTGCAAAAGCTCTTTTTTAATGGAGCTTTAACATCGGTCATTTAGAAAAAACTGATGCAAATTAAAGACTCTCTTTTTTAAATATTCTTGCATCGGTGGTTATTTAAAAATAACCGATGCAAAAACACTTTTTTATACTTCTTCCGTCCTAAAATGTTCTTCTCAGTTATTATTCACACGGTCAAATTTTACTCACTTTTGTTACCTATTTCTTTAGTTTTTTGATAGAATAGTATGGTCTTGTCACCTCTTGTTTAGTAGAAATCTTGATGTAGTTTTTAAATATATAAATTTTATTTTTAATTTTACACCTACAATCAAATAATTTGGATTGAAAATAAAGTCAATCAACCCTCATAAACAGAAATGGGAAGAACATTGTAGGACAGAGGGAACAATAAAAAATTTTTTACATCGGCTATTTTTAAATACCCGATACAAAATATTTTTTTTAAAAAAAACATTTGCATCAGTTATTTTTAAATTAGTGATTCAAAAGATGATTTTTGTAAATGTATATAAATAATGGCCTAATGTCCACTCTAAATACTCCCTCCGTTCCACAAAACACTTCCGTTTTAATTTTTTGCACAGCCCATAAAATACTTCTATCCCACCTAAAATGTCTAAAATACCCCTAAAACAACTTCTACCCGCAATAAACTACATAGTGGGGTATATTTCAGATATTTTTGGTGGAAGTAAAAGCGTTTAATGAGGTGTGCAAAAATTTAGGGCGGAAGGGTTTTAAGGAACGGAGGGAGTATAAATTTTTATCCATGTGTGTACAAAACCCCAACGATATTGTACTTTAATTTGGGAGTCAAGATATACACAACCTGTTTCCGACTTTCCGATAGACCCTTTGGTGCATCTACCTCCCAAAGCCTAACAGATTCATCATGAATATGGTGAAATATCACAAGACCTACAAAATTAAACCTGAGCGGTTTTCAGAACTTCACTGAATGAAGCATCAGTGAGCTTCGCCCACTCAATTTCATCGACGTTGTTAAGCTCTTCGATCAGGTTGTGCGGTTGCAATATCCCCTTTCCCGGGGTCACATTGAAAACTAAAAATTAACACACAAAAATTGTAACACTCTGAAAACCGACTGAGTAGTTAGTCATTATTTTAAAAAAACATTAAATATAATTATTTTATTTTCTAACTCCAAAATATAAACTATTGATAAGCTCAACTTTTTTAAAATAAAAAAGTAGGTAGTTAGATAGATTTCATTAACGGTATATATTTTATTAAGTTTTAACTTACATATAAAAAGTTATAAATAAAATACTCCAGTAGATGTTAGAGTTCAATAAGTATGGAGTATAATTTAACACTGTTGCTTGTTCATAAGAGATATTTTCTCACAATAACTTACGGAGTATAATCTTCATAAGGAATCTTGAGTGGAATCAACATTTGGACTTTAAATTTTTGTTTTCGCTCCCCTATCCAAGTGTTGATTCCCTACATTTACGCTCTGAGACTCCATTCTACTCTCGAGTACAAGCACAAGAGGTATGTTGAATTGTGTTTTGCTCATTTTTAAAGCTAACAAAAACTGAGTAGGCCTCAGACTTGTATTTAAGTCGATAAATCCATGTAAATTTGCTGAAATTGTCAATAAAGAAGATATAAAATCAAAAACTTCTAACGAAAGAGATAGAGGTTGGTCCCCCTCGAATATCTGAATGTATTAATTGAAAAGGTACATTTATTTTGTATTCAGACAATTAAAAAGGTAAACGAGAAGACTTGAATGCATACTTGACTCACAATGTATATAGACTTGGGGATACCAGAAGCCGAATGGGTCTAAGATGCCAGTAGATACAGAAATACTTGGTCCGTCCCTGAGTATTTGTCCACTTTTGACTTTTGGAACTGTTCATTTAAGCACTTCGACTCATCAAATTCTCTCAATGTGTAAGCCTAAAAATAGTCATGTGTGATCTTGTTTGATTCGTCTTAACATATAGATTATTAATATATAATTTTTATAAATTTTTAATATACAAATTACAAGATAAAATGGATTAAAGAAGTGCATTCGATGGTGTGAAAAAATGAAAGTGGACAAACACTTAGGGACTAGGGAGTAGTATGATACGCCATAGACTTGGGATCGTACCTTGTATTCATTCCTCAATTGGGGAGTATTTTTGGTAAGGTTATTTTCATTCTACAATTGGATTTATTTTGGAACTCAAGTCTTTTAGTGGTACATGAAAAATGAAAAGAAGAAATAATTGACATATACGATGAATTCCTCGCTTACTTCTTCAAAATTAGTTTCTTGACTCCTTATACTCCCTCCATCCTAATTTAAATCGTCTGTGTTGACTTTTGGACATATTTAAGGAAAATAAAAAATAGAGTTGATTTTTTAAAATTGACATTAATTTTTAAGAGGGCGATGATGAATGAGAAGATAATGTGAAGAAGATTGACTTCTTTTAGAGGTAGTTTAATATTTTATTTTCAAAGATTTATGAAAACAACTAACAGACAACTTATTTTAGGACAGAGAAAAAAGGTAAACAGACAATTTAAAATGGGACGGAGGAAATACTACCTTTCTCCTAAAAAAATATTCTTTGTTTTAATTTTTTTTTTTACATTATTTGAAGTGAGACGATCTACACATGAGCAATTTGTAGATGTTCGTGTTCCACTACCCATACACTCCTATTATATTCTTTTTGATGTTTGACCAAAATTATTTTCAATTCTATTTATATGAATATTAGTGTAAATATAAAAATACATGTTTAAAAACTATTTCAAATGATAAAAAATGGTGACAAGACAATTTTACTTTTATCGACTAATAAATGAAAATAAATAAAGAAAATGAATTTAAAAAATAAATAAAAAACAATAACTGTATCTTGTAAAATAGATAAAGGGCAGAGTAACTACATACTGTAAAATACATGAGAGAAAGGCTAGTGAAAACAATAGTTCTCTTCAAAAAAGGGAAAGTATGTTTCAGAGATAGAGACAAGAAACAAAACAAGGCTTTAATTCAAAGCACACATTGCAAGCATCAACCACATGCATATAGGTTCTTAAATATCAAAAGCCATTGTACTTGACAACCAACGCACATCCAAACATAGGGGTTCACAAAATACCTTAGTGTATCAGCATTCACTGCCACAACATAGTTAATTAACTAGGCACAACCACAGTTTCATAAATTACAAATCACTTCAGCGTTCTTCGCCACTTACACTCCCAAGCCAAAAAGACCCACATAATTCTAGCAGCCATTGCGTCGGGTTCCATACGCAAAAGGGTAAGCCCAAAAGCCAATTTCAAAAAGCCATTGTACTGGACAACCAACCCCAACTTAATTAATTAACTTGACAAAATCACGCTACCTATAATTGCAAATCACTTCAACATTCTTTGCCACTTAATTCTAGCGGCGTTTGCGTAGGCTTCGATTTACATCAGGGTAACGCCCAAAACGAAATCCAGAAGTGGGATGAATAACTCTCTTCCCCCAACGATTCTTACAGATATGGCATCCAGCAGTGGTTTTACATCCTATAATAATAAGAACAAAAAGAAGGAAAAAGAGCACATCAAATCAACAAAAACAACAAAGCATAGCACAAGCATCGACTGTAGTTACTTGAATCAAGGTCATGTGTACTCATTCGAATGAAGGTGATGAAATGCATTTGTAAGCCACAGCTAAGTTCACATACATTGAAGATTCCAGTAACTTGGTTAACATCCAACTTCTTAAAAATGGAAACTCTACAAGGGCCAATTTTCTATGAGAACTGACCATGGGAGAAGCACCCTCAGTGAATAAATGCAAAATCGATGAGATGTGAATGAGTCCCAACAGGAAGTGTGAAAATAGATTTGGTGTTTTTCCTTTCTGGTTTTTTGGTAGTGGTGGACTCTAAGTTGCACTGAAATGGGGACATGGACTTAGACGGAAACGGGGTCGGAACTGTGAAATGCTAAATTTTTTCATAATTTATTAATGATTTGGGCGAGGGACTCACCCAAGTACCCAACCGAGGACGGGAAGTACAACCTATTTGAAGAATCCGTGCAACATAGGTGGTGGTGGGGTGGGGGCAACATTCTTTAGGAGAAGAAGCATAGGAAAGTTGGTACCGTGTAATTTGCGACAAACAGTAACAACCCAACCACACTTGCATATCTCTAATTCAGCAAAGAAGAGCGTGTTTGACACATCACCTTCTTTCCTTGCTATAAAGTTCAAATGGATCATAAAATTGAACCCAATCAATTTGTAGAATGGCAAGGCATCCACAAGCTTGTAGTGTGTACGCTGCAATAAGATAAACAATTTCAGAAATGAACTAGCAAGAAAATGATAAAGGATTCATCACAATGGCAAGGATTGATTACACATACATGCTTTTTGTTGTAGTAATCCAATGCCAATAATGGGTAAGGAAGCCTCAACCTCGCCTTATCACTCAAGCTCACCCCATCAGCCAAATAATGGGCATATTTTGATAAAGGAAATTTATCTTCCCTGAAAATATAAATGGTAAACACATACTATTATTGCTCGAGTGCAAAAGAGCAAATGCATGATATGCAGAAACTATTCCAAATACTTCGATCGCAATTGCCTATTACACTTTACACCCTAGTTACTCTTGAGAACAACCGTGTCAAACACTTCGATAGTTGGATGCGATACGCATCTAAAGCGGACACTTGGACGCAAGTCCAAGTAACATAGATCACACATGTATTTTAGATTCTAGTTTCACCTATTTAATGGTATAATATAAATAAAAAGTCATAGATCGCCAATGCAAATGCAATGACTTGCATCCTCACTACAAATGTGAACTTTATGGGTGGAAGTAATCTTCGGTCATGTGCAGCAATTAGGGTTACTGCCTCAATAATTAAAAAAGTACTAATAGATAACATGGCAGCTCAAAACTAAAATATCGGAGTTAGACAATAAGGAAAATAGCACAATTGGAGAATTAACGTATGAATACAACAATACATTTCCAGCTCAATAAACAAGAGTGCAAGAAACACACAAACAGACAGACATAATCAATGAATGTTGCTGCACATATAGGTGAATATCAAAGTCAGAACCTCAAACAAAAGACGAATAGTAAATACTATACCTAGGTTTCGAATCCTTGACCTTCTTCTCATGCCACGATGGATCCCGTGGACCACACATGGTAATATCACAGCCCTCACAGCCTACAGTTTTGAGACCTGAAATGAAAATAAAGGATACAAAATAGTGACATGTAAAAGTGAAATAGAAACACAGTTTTCATCTTCACTCAACTTCAAGGACAACGTAACATAACCACTAGGGTGTGTTTCACAACTTGTTTTCCTCAATTTCCTAAGTGCTCTTAGTATTTCTAGAGATCATAATTCCTTCAAAAAGATTTCAGGAATTTCTTCAATCCTACAAATTCTTAGCACATATTAGAGATGTTGCCATAGGTTTCTCATCTTCATGTCACTTTATAATTTATAGGTATTTAATCATACTCTACAAATACAATCAAGTAGGTTGATTACATCTTTGAAAGCCATGCCGTATTCTAATCCACAAAGAATATATGCTGTGAAAAGATTCTTTTAAATATAAATTTTGGGTAATGGAAAGAGTGATATGGAGTGCTAGGAAATGCAGAGCATGGCATATATCAGGACACGTGAAATGTCATGAAAGTCCTTACCATCCGCAATGCAACAAGAAATAACACGCACATCATCATTATCTTGTTCTGATTGCTCCAACACAGCAAAAAAGCTTTTAACTGATGAATCACACTCAGCAGCTGTGGATTGTGCAGCTGAAAAGCCACAGTGAACAATGACTTGAGCACCCGCCGTTACCTCATAGATCTGCCGGCCTCCAGGAACCTTAACAACCTTATAGTCAGTGCACTGCAAGGCAATAAACCGACAGTAAAATATGGAAAAAGAAGAATTAGGAACCCAAATAATTCATTGAAATTGAAAATTTACAAAATTAGAAAAAGACAACCAAAAAATAAAGTACGAGGTGAAGGGGGGTGAGATCACATTCACGGACATGTTTGTCATTGTAGTATGCCAAAGCAAGGTTAGCATAGCGGTTGTGATCTCTCATGTCAGCACGAATTTCATCATCAGGATCATCGTAGTCAACTTCCAAAGCTGGACGCCCACAGCGATCATACTCTACTTGTGTATCATCAGGGAGTAGGTCAGGTGGCCTGAAACACGCAAAGAAATTATATACACTCACATTCCATAGAAAACAAGCCACCCCAAACAGCAATTCATGATTTAAAAAAAAAAGAAGTGGACATATACTGACTTCAAGGACACTTGATGCTGGGCCTAACCGCCTAAGCCTAAGGCAATATTTGACTTTTAGCAAAACTCAACCAGTCACACTAAACGTATGTGGACCACAAGGATTTTCTACTCTAGCAAACTACTAGTAACAAAAATAAACTCCAATCTTTGAAAAATCTACTAACTTTAAACTTTATAAAGAGGAAACTGTAACTGATGAACAATATGGAGATTGTAACAATTGATCTAAGGAAAATGTAAAATTTGATCCGGGAGAAATCAATAATCCACATGGAGATGTGTAACATTGGAATGATTACCTTGCGCAAGAATCATAAAAACAATACCTTCATCTTCTGATTTCTTAAAAAACTACCAAAATTCTGATGAACCCAAAACACGAAACCTTGACCCATAAATAACATGGAGTGACAGAGAGGAGATGAGAAACAAGGGTGCCCAAATGAACACATACACAATCCACCATAAACACCATTAGAAACCCAAAAGTAACGCATGTGCAATTCACCAACTTATCACACAACGCGAAAGAAACAAAAGAATTGAGATTTCTTAAAGCATTAATAACTACAGAGCTTCTGAATTGGAAGAACAAAAATCAAATTAGTACAGATTTACTCCAGGGCAGACGACTTGCAAAGGTTCTGGCATCTCCACAAACGCGCCAAACGAGTTGCCAAAACGCTGGCAGATCGGAGGTCAATAATTCGTGATTCAGTTGGAGGACATATTACCCTAATAATCTAGGATTCCCACAATCCGATCGTGGGCACAAATCTTGCGGAGGCGTAAACGTTTTACGTAGCAGCGACCTACTGATATATAACAAGCTCGGTGAACGCGCGTTATCTGGCTCACCGGTGTGGGACTCCCGCGATCTTTTAACCAAAATACTCCGTACTTGTTACTCCCTCGGTCCCTCTAAGATTTCTCATTTTGACTTTAAGGAGAGTTGAAAAAAGGTGAAAGTTTACCATACTACCCTTAATGAAAATGGATGGAGTGTATTAAATGAGGTGGGTGGGGTGTAATAAATAAAGTAAGTGGGGGTAGTTGTGGTATTTTGATTGTTAAAAGATGAAATGAGAAGATATATTGTGGACAAAGAAAAAGGGTTATTGGGAAGATCTATGAGGGACGGAGGGAGTATTTCTTGGTTGAGCAATGTTAGTACCCCACCCCTTTCTCTACTACTACCTCCGTCCCATTGTCTTTGTCCACATTTGAATTTTGGAACTGTTCATCTAAGCACTTTGACTCATCAAATTCTTTTAATGTGTAAGCCTAAAAATAGTCATGTGTGATCTTGTTTGATTCGTCTTAACATATAGATTATTAATATATAATTTGTATAATTTTTTAATGTACAAATTACAAGATAAAATGGATTAAAGAAGTGCATTGGATGATGTGCTAAAAGGTAAGTGGACAAACACATTGGGACGGAGGGAGTACTTATTTTTACTCCATTTTTGTTTATTTAATTTTTTTAGTTTCTTGCCAATTTTTGTGGTAATGCAGGGGGTGTGGGATAATGGAATACACATTTGGTGTATCCTTAGCATTTTTCTTCTTAGTTTTATTAAATTTTTAAGATCATATAACTCCAGTACTGCTATGATTTGAAAAGTTAGCATTAATATCCCCACATCCTTCAAACTTTATTTCTAAAATTTGTGTAATTTTAAAATGTTGCACCCACATCGCCTATGATTATTTTCCAGCCATTTTCCTGTGAAGATGGAGTATTCCATCTAATTTCCAAATCATAAGGCACTCGTGTTCATTTCTTATTTTTCATTTATTATTTTGGATATTCCATTTTTATATTTTATTTATCTCTTTGTTCTCTTTTCTAATTTTTTTAAAATCTTTTTTCAATTTTTTTAATGTTTTAAAAACCTCTAAGAACTTTACATTTGTTTGAAATGAAAATTAAAAAAATTAACATACACTGCATCTATTTCAAATTTAATATTTTCACTTTTTATTCTTAGAATAATTTTTTTTAAAAGTACAAAAAGAAATTCCAAAATAAAAAATAAAAATATAGAAAAATGAAATGAAAAATCTAAAATATGCAAAAAAGAGTCTTATACAGAAAGCAATTTTTAGAATGCCTAAAAAACACCTTAGAATTGAAATATCCAAAAATGATATTCATTTTAATTTTTTACCGTTTAAAATTCGATCTGGATATGCATCCGTTTAAATAACCGTTTATCCGAATATCCGATTCGTTATATATAGTTTTTCTTAATTTTTTTATGTTAATATTTTGTTTCTCTATTAATATTTCAAAGTATAAGATATTTTTATATACAAAATAAATGTGTAGACACATAAAAATACGTGTAGACATATAAAAATATGTGTATATGTGTTGTGTATATCTTTTTATCATATAAAGTTATCGTAGAATATTATAAATCATGAAAATAAAGAAACTAATTATC
Source organism: Cuscuta campestris (assembly GCA_900332095.2). Lineage (NCBI taxonomy): Eukaryota > Viridiplantae > Streptophyta > Magnoliopsida > Solanales > Convolvulaceae > Cuscuta > Cuscuta campestris. The sequence continues at coordinate 446,706 of OOIL02000242.1, read as the reverse complement.
CCATAACAAATTATAGTTGATTTAATAATAGTTTGACTTTAATCTAATTTAAAATTAAAGTATTTTTTTATTTGATTTTAAAAATTGAAAACGGATACGGATTCATCCGATATCTGACCGATATCCGACGGATGCAGATACGGTTTTGATTTTCAGTATCCGTCAAGATCCGTATCCGAATTCGATATCCGACAAAAATAAACGGATACGGATTTAGTAATGGCACATCCGATCCGATTAACATCCGTTTACACCCCTACATACACTACAAGAAATTATATATGTTGCAAACTAAAATATTAACAATCCTTATAAATGTGGTTAATGTATTCATTTGCTGCACTTAATATAAGTGTTGTAAAATTCTCTCCACAGAGCCTGTCGCCATAATTAGTAGATGTGCAACGAATACTCTTTCCCATATACTCCGTATATATGTGGAGAACATTAATTTTAAGTGTGGCGAAAGACATATTTTCATGTAGTGTTCTTCCATTCAGTAATATTTGTAAAATTTGTAGGACCTGGACTTTTCTTGCTAATTTTTACCATTTAAATTGTTTGTTTGCTTTTTACATAGTCAGATTTCATTTACTTTCTATTTTATTTTTGTTAATCATTTAATAAAATCGTCTGTTTCAGTTTACGGCGATGTTTGAGAGAAATTATTTTTAAATTATTTTATATGAAAAACGATGTAGAAATAAAAAATAAAAATTACATATTTAAAAACTATATTAAAAGAACTACAAAACTAGTGATTACATGATTATGTTATTTTATCAAATTACTTACAAAAATAGGAAAAGAAAATAAATGAATTTTGAACATACGAATAGCAAACATACATTTAATTTGGGATGAAGGGAGAAAATAGGAAAAGAAAATAAATGAACTTTTAAAAAATCATTTTGCCTCGTGTAATTCGAAAGATAGTTTGGAGGGGTAAATGAGTAAAGAGCAATGCTATGGGTACACCAAAAGTGTACCCATTTGTCCCCCACCCCCTTTTCCATCATCTATTTTTATTTAATTTTTATTTATTTAATTTTTTTTAAAGTTTTTGCCCATTTATATGGTGGAAGAGGGGTGTGGGACAAATGAAGTACATCTTTGGTGTAGCCCTAGCATTAGTAAAACTGACACTCATCAAAATCAATAAGGAATAAAATGGATATGTAGTACATGTTATCTACTTACACTATGTTTGGTTCAAGGAATTTGAGAGGGAAAAGAAAAGAAAATAAGAAGGAAAACATTTTTTCTTGTTTGGTTAGAGAGGAAAAGAAAAGAAAAGTGAAAAGAAAAGAAAATGAGAAAGCAAAATGTATTAAGAGGATGGAAAACCAAATTTCTCCCATTTTGGTGAGGAAACTAATGGAAAACTTTTTTCTTTTCTTTTTCTTCCAAATTTCATGAACCAAAAAGTGTTATAGTTTTTTTAATCACGAATCACGATTGAGATATAATGGGGTAAATCTGAAATGCCCTTTTTGATACTCCGTATATCCATGGCATTTTTCTAGGCACAAGGACTTAATGGGATAGTCTAGGCTGTATTGTACACATTTTATTGACTAATTAATCTTTGGCCCGAGCATAGTTTGGACGGTTCATAGTTCATACAAAAGGAATTGAAGCTAGGGAAATTTAAGCAGATGGAACTTAAATATATCTTTTTTTTTAATATTTTAATGTTTGACAATAAAAAATTCTAAAATATCTTATCTTGAGAACAATTACCAGTTACACAAATAAAGTAAAATAAAATATTATTAAAAATGACAATTTAAATAGTCATTATCACACTTGTTGCTAACAATCACGTTCGTACTTGTTGCTAATAAGCATATATGACAAATCATATAAAATTATATGCCATGAAAAAAATGAAACATGTTTGGTTTTATTCAGTCCCACATCAATTAAACTTTTCTTGAAGCTAAGGATCCAAAGGAAAAGCTTTTTGCAGAGTCCCAACCATCCCTTGTAAATTAGATGCGATGAAACCAAAGAATTCCTCGCCGGTCATCCCATCAATGGGATCAGCCACGTAGGACCATTCGATCCGGCAACCGGCCTCGTCGCCGTCGCCGTCCGCTGCCGGGAAAACCTTCAGCGTGGCCTTATACCCCTTGATCCCCATGTTGTTGTCCAGAACTTGGAAGCTCAGGCACCGCTCGCGGTGGTCAACGCTGAGCAGCCTCTCGTTGCACCAGTTTTTGACCTTCTTTTCCTCGCCGGAGCCGGCCGCGGTGGCGGAGGCGACGTAACGGACCAGGCCGACCTCTCCCTTCACGCCGTCGACTTGGTGGCACCGATCGAGGGAGGGGAGCCATCTGTGAAGGTCGCAGAAGTCGTCGATTAGGACGGACCATGCTTGGTGTGGCTTTGGACCCTGACACTTGGCTGTGGATTTCCCTTCCCATTTCAGTTCTTCAAGAACTCCTGCCATGGGAGAAGATGATCTGATTAATTTTTCTGGTTTATTGAACTTTTTGGGGTGAATGATTGAATGAAAGTCATTGAGAGAGGGTTATCGTCATTTATATTCTCGACTCAGCTCCCTTTTTAAAAAATTAGAATAATGCCATTTTTTAACCCAAACATTTAAATCCCAAGATTGAACTTCAACCTTATAGATATTATAGACATTCGATAATGTTTTGTGTCTGTAATGTCTTTACGACCGAGATTAAAATGTTAAGTGCTTTTTTGGTGGATCTTAGATGCATATCAATTTTGTGGACTTTATCACATGATTTTTTTTAAAATAAATGCATATTTAAGCAATAAAAATACTTATTTTGCTTATATGTAGGTATATGGTGAATTTTATGTCTACCATAGATTTTGCTTAAACTGTGATGTTCAAATGTTGAAATCAATCAAGCATAACCCAAAAATTTATTACTACTCTCTCCGTCCGGAAATAAAGTTTACGTTTCTCCTTTTTTTCCATCCGAAACTAAAGTTTAAATTTCTAATTTTAACCCACACTCTTCCAAAACTACCCTTCTCTACCTTTCTTTCTCTTCTTTTTTTCCTTATTTCTTCTTTCTCTTCTTCGCCACTTTTCTCTTTTTATCCTCATTCTTTCTTCCAGCACCTCTTTTTTCTCTTCTTCTCCGCCACTCTCCACCACTCTTCTCTTCTTCTCCACCACTCTCCTCCCAGCGCCTCATTTTTCCTTTTCTTCTTTATCTCCTTTCTCTTTGTGTAGATCTAATTTCTTTTCTTTCTCATCCTCCTTCTCCTTCTTTCTTCTAGATCTAAACAGATCTGCAATCATAAAGATGGGAGATGACGGCGATTAAGGTGCTAGCAGTGATGGGGGCTGGCGGAGATGGTGGGATTGATAGCGGTGGTAGGGATGGGGGTTGTGATAGGGGATGGAGGCGATTGTGGGCAGGCGCCTGGGGATGACGGGAGTGCTCGCAGAGATCGGACAGCGGCTGCAGCGGCGAGGGCTGTTCTTGCGGTGGTGACAGAGTGTTCTGCTGCGGGTGCTGTTAGAATCCGATAAGGTTAAACAACATTAGATCTAGCTGATGCATTTGCTATTGCTCAAATGCCCTGAACATTTCAGCCCACACGCCCCTTTCTTTTTGTCTCCCTTCTTTTTTTTTTCATTAAGGATATTTTGGTCATTTCATAGAGTTAGTCAACCTCCTTTAAAAATGACCAAAAATCAAAACGTAAACTTTAATACCAGACGGAGGGAGTATTTCTTTTTTCATACTTTTCACAATCAAGAAATTTTTCTTCTCCCATTAAGAAACATTAATTCATTCCTATCAATTAGAGAACATTAACCTATATATATCACATTATTTACATATCACATCATATTCTCACTAAAAAGTAATCACAAAATGAAAAATTCACATTCAAATTACATACTTTGAATATTTATTTCTTAGTTTTTAGAATTATCACTCATAGAAATGCTAAAATAAGAATAAAATATACGTAAATAATTAAAATAGAAATTTTGAAATTTTATCTCCAAAATAGATTTTACAATACCAATAATAACAACATATAATGCAAAAAATACTATAGAATGTTAATATAATTACATTGTAACAATTCAAAGTCTTATACTAAGACAAAAAGATGTCACTTCTATTTGTAAGATAAAGTTTCTATTTAACTACTATTTTGAGTCTTTTTTAATTTTTTACAATTAGTGTTCTAGTCTCTCAATAAAAGAAATATTTTTATCTCCTTTTTTATCTTGTAGTATTTTTTATATATTTTTTAAATACACAATTTATGCTTTGTATTTTTATACTGATTTGTAAATACAAATTTTTTAAAAAATAATTTATACATTGTTCGAATTGAGATAATGATTTTAGGATATCTGGACCGGTAATGATATCTATTTTAGAAGAATTGCACAACTGGTACAAGGTATGGTCAGTTTCGATGCTTCATCGATTTTCTTTCTCGATCGAATTCTAGATTAATTCTATTTATTTCTTTTGACAAAAAATGGTATGTGCTTGACTTCATACTATTAGTAAATATTGCGAATTAATCCTTAAACAAAATAAACAAATTAAAAAAGAACAAAACAAGAATCAAACCAATATGAGTTCCAACTAATTTCAATTCCAATACCCAAAATTAAGAACAAGAAAGCCTTTATTTAGCTTTCAGGTGGAACGCTCACCCGAGTGTCCATACATTCCAACCCAATAAGATTCTAAAGAGGTAAATTGTGATGGGAGTATAATCTTAATTAGAAATCATCCTAAATAGGACTAAAACATAAAGAAAAAAGTATCAAAATAGGACTTTCATGTTTTTTTTCCCGGAATAGGATTTTGCACTGTGATAATGTGACTTTGCATTGTAATGTGGCAGTGTACATGTGCAAATAATTATACTTTTTTGGTAATGTATATATGACCATGTTTGGTAATGTAAGTTCTATTTCGGGAATAAAACATGGAAGTCCTATCTTGGTATATTTTCAATGTTTTAGTCCTACTTTGATCTTTCTCCCAATCTTAATTTGGTCTTTAAAGAAGTTGCTCAGTGGCCAATAGACACTAAGAACTACTTCGTACTCCGTATAATATACTCTCACACACCCCGTACTTACTACATTCAATCTTAGAATTAACGGGCCTAGAATAGCCTTGATTAGGGGTGGGCATTCGGGTCCAGGAATCGCGGGTCGGAACCGAACCGCCAGGTTTGGGCCGAATTAGGTCCGGGTCGTCTTTTCAAAAATTTAAAACGGTCCGGGTCGGTCTGATTCCTATACATTTTAGGGTTGGTCCGGTTCCCCATTTTGAAATTGTTTGGGACCCGGACCGGACCGTTTTTTAAATACTAATATTATTTTTATTATTTTTTTAGTAAATATACGGTATACCTGCCTATTCCAATTAATTTTAGTAAAGACAAGATAATCAAGACGTAATTGCATGTGAAGGAGGTAGATTAAATATTGAACTTTTTTAATCATTTGCATATTTTTGTGTGTGGAATATGGTTGATTTTAAAATTTTGTTTTTTGCAGGTTTTTTGGATTTTTTGGAAGCCATGAAGATTGTCAATTTTGCTCTTTTTGAAACCTATTGATATTATAATGCCAAAATGTGGTTGTCTTCTTTTTGTTGTTGTTGTTGGATGATCATGAGGTGTACACTTTACTCTTATGGCCCTCTTTGTCATTGTTTTTTTCATTTATTCCTCTTTTTTGAACTTTGAAGGCATTATTCTATAATTTTTATTTGTTTTGAAGAATGTTAGTATTATGATAGGTTCGGACCCGTTGACCCGTGGAATCGGCCCGTTTCAAACAAGCCGGGTTAGGTCTGATTTCAATTTTAAAATTTTGAAAACCCGTTCCGGCCCGGACCGTTTTAATAAAAACAAGCTGAGTCCGGTTTATATAAATTTGGACTCGGACCGGCCCGTGCCCACCCCTAGCCTTGATATCTTTAGAGCATTGACAGCGGCGAGTGGGAAAAACGCCTCGCCCTGCCTTGAGAGGAAAGCTGCGATGCGCAGCAGCGAGGAAGGAGAAACGCCGCGCGAGCCAAGGGACGAGTCACTCCCTTTGCGAGGCATGGCAAAATCGTAGGCAATTGTCGCCTCCTTTGCGAGGCATCTGCGACCATCTCTCTCTGCTCTCCACCCACGCCTATGACTTGCCATTGTAAGCCATGGAACTCCACAGTGAATTTTGATTGGTTGCTAGATGCCACATCATCCCGTGGCATTCTATTTTAGACTTGCCACTGGCTTATGCTTTTAGCTTTCAGAACCCTCCGGTGCTCGAAGCCTCCCCATGTCCACACTCCACAGTCCAACTTTTTTCACTGGGTTTAAGAGCTGGAACAAAACAAATCTGCACATTTGGCGGGAACTTTTTTTAGTTTAGAATCTAGTGGGACGAATGGGAAGATAGAGAGAGAGAGCGTCGCAGAAGCGAAAATGAAGCCTGTGGGAGGAGATCTGCCGAATTGGTCGATGAAGCCTTGCATGATGGGTATTGACGAAGCTGGTCGGGGCCCCGTTTTAGGTAACAAAACTCCCATCTCTTTCTACCCCCCTTTTTTCTTTTTCTTTTCTTGTTCATTTACTGTTTGGGGCTCAGATCTGTGCATCCAATTCACAGGACCGATGGTGTATGGATGCTTATACTGCGCTGTATCATACCAGAAGACTCTTTCCACTCTGAAATTTGCAGGTTTATCAAATCTCGTTGTTATTATTCATCAAATCTCGAGCCTTTTTACAAATTTCCACTTTAATCGCTCAATATCTATGGATATATAGTACAGAGTATTCAATATTGGTCAGCATATCGAATTCGGTACATGATAGGGTTGCTCCATGAGGAGATTAAGTTGGGTGCGATGTGTTTGATAAAAAGACGCAGACTGCCCTGTTAGAAGTTTTGATGAAAGAAAGGGTCAGGACTCAGGATTGACTTGCACTGAATCTTTTGTTGTTTAGAATTTCATTTTTACAAGTCTCAAGCATTTTACAAATTGAAAAAGTTTTAGAATTTTCCAAACCCATCTACACAATCTTAAGATTGCTTATAACTTCGAAACCAACATACATCATATATACTAACAAAGTAAGCTTGGTGAATTGTTCATTGGCATATAGAGTGACTGCCATAATATGAGAATTCAGAATTGTTTTCACTGGGAGATAATTTCATCTTTTGATTTCTCAACGACAGTTGACTTTGGAGGCAAAATTGACAGTACTTTGGGAACAAATGAACTGGTTTGAATCTACGAGCACAAAGCTGCGCTACAACCCTTTGGCATTTGGATTCAGTTTGTTTACAACCCTAGGCACAGATAAAATTTAATGTTGAAATATTTTTTAAAACACATTATTCATCCATTCTAAGGCTTTTCCAACCCAACTATCAATCTGTACTCCTAGGGATATAGGTAAGGTATGCATATGTTTCATCCTTATAAGACTCTACTTCTGAGTTTGATATGATTCCTGAGACCCCAAAATTGAACATCACATCATATGATTTTGGTCTTTCTTAGCTTCTTGCCTCATTTGACTAAGTTTTTTGGGCTCTCTAGCGTCACAGTTCCAACTGATATTTTGGAATGTAACTTGGCAATAATCATAATGTAGAGAACCTTCAGGCACTGAGGATCCTAGAATATGTTAGAGCCAGTTTTGGTAAACTTTGACGGTTCCCTTAGAGCATGTATCCCAATCTTCCATTTAAGGGGTTTAGAATTCTTGTTTTCAATAAGATATACATGGAAGTGTAGGAAGCTAATATTTTAGAAAACTACTCTTTTGCCATTGTTGGGTGGTTATGCAATTTTGCAAGTTGAACTCTAGATTTTGCAGATTTTGATGTATCTTCTGTACTATAAGACTGTATTTTCACAACCTAAAGGAGATATTAACTGCTTTATCTGCATCAATTGCTTCTTCTTTGACATAGACTCTAAAATTCTAAAAGAAGAGAAGAGGGAAGAGTTATTTGAGGACTTGAAGACTAATGATTCAATAGGATGGGCTGTTGATGTTATAGATCCTAGAGAACTATCTGCCAAAATGTTGAAAAAGTAAGGTCCTTCTGCCACTTTGTATAGCCTAAACAAAAGTGTTTTTCTGATTTGCTTTACCCTTTTTAACTGACTACAGGAATAAAATAAACCTTAATGAGATATCACATGATTCTGCTATTGGCCTAGTCAGGAGGGTGTTGGACTTGGGTGTTTTGTTAACAGAGGTTGGTAAATATATATTGACTTAAAAAGTGCAAAGTTTCTTAGGGTTTCTGGGTATGCATACATTCAAAAAGTTTTGTTTTTATCTAAAGTAGAGTGAATGATGCATTTCATTTTACACAGAAAGGCCATTGTTTCTGCTTCTTCACTCTTATTTTTGGATTCACACATTCAACCTTTCACTTATGTGTCTCCGGTTTTTTACATCTATCGAATGGTGTTATCCCCGCAATACCACATCATACAGCATACCATAACGGTCACATTGCAAAGAAAATAAATTTGAATTAAAAAATGTTTCACTTTTTTTCCATGTCTGAACATGAAACTATCTCATGCTGCATCACACATCACAGTGGCCGCAATTGACACAATGGAGAGTGGGAAGCTTTTTTCTGTATGGAATGGGTATCATTTAACTGTTATGTCTCTGTTTTACCTTTTCTTATTTAACGTGCCACATATGGGCTTTATATAAAGATCGCCAGATCTTGGGAATTTCTTCTGCTTGGGGAAGGACTCAACTAATGTACAGAAAGTTTCAGGTGTATGTGGATACAGTGGGTGATGCTGACAAATACAGACTGAAACTGTCTGAAAGATTTCCAAGCATCAAATTTGTGGTTGCAAAAAAGGCTGACAGTCTTTACCCTGTAGTAAGTGGAGCAAGTATAGTTGCAAAGGTCTGAATGTCTTCTCTTTTTCCATTTTCTGTTAAAATTTGCACAAAAATTGTTGCGAATGCCATTTTTACTCATCTCTCTCTCTCTCTCTCTCTCTCTGTTTTAGGTTACAAGGGACAGAGCTCTTCAAGATTGGGTGTTTGATGAGACTGCTGACAATATGCATAGGAGCTTTGGATCTGGATACCCTGCAGGTGAGTTGTGGCTTCATTTGATTAACAGTATATGCTACATGTATTAAAGGAAGGACACGTTATATTAATTAAATAAACCAAACAACCCCAGTAAATCCCACTCGAGACTAGGTTATGTAGGGGCAAAATGTACCCAGACCTTACCCCTACCCCAAGAAGTAGAGAAACTGCTTCCTAGAAGTTCTCCAACAGACAGTAGTGAGTCATAGTGTGAGTGAACAAACATTATATTAATAGTTACTCCCTCCGTCCGGAAATATTCTTCCCACTTTCCTTTTTGGTCCGTCCGGAAATATTCTTCCCATTTCCTTTTTTAGTATACTTTTTAAGGATAAATATCAAAAATACCCTTCTATTTTATCTCAAATCTACTTTTTTAGTACTTTTTTAATAATAAAAGGAGATTTAAAAGTTTATAGTATGTGAATTTTTGAAAATTTTGCATTTTTTAAACTATTCCTTAATAAGCGTGCCAAGTCAACACGGGAAGAATATTTCCGGACGGAGGGAGTACATTTGAATCAAATGTAATAGTTAGTATTAATTAATGGGTATTCTGATTTTAGATCCAGACACAAAGACCTGGCTGGATCATCACAAACATGTAGTGTTTGGTTTTCCAACACTGGTCCGCTTCAGCTGGGGAACTTGCAATTCATACTCCAAAGACATTGCTGAGGTCTTATGGTGAGCCATCTTTTAAGTTGTGATAATTCTATAATAAGCATTTTGTATGCTGGAATATGCTCTTTCCTCTATGTAAGAGTAGCCTTAACCCTTGTTTGGATAACAAAAATTGGGGAGGGATCGGAAGGAAGTGAAGGAGTTGTGTGTTTAGTTGGGGCTAGTGGGAATGCAGAGGAAAGTGAATGAACTATAAAATTCTCCAAACTCTCCATATATCTCTCTCCTCCAATTTGGGGTAATTGTTAATTTCTTAATTCATTCAACTGTTTTTTCATCTGAACTTGTTTTGCATTATTACTATATTTTTTTGGTAGTTACATTACATTTTTGCAATATTGTCATATATGTAGGTCAATATATTTTAACTACAAAGCAATTACTCTATTATAAATCATTTTAAACAAAATATTCTATGGGAATACATCAATAATATGGTTTAATTTTGAGGGATTTAGGGAATGCGATGCGAATGGCGAAGACAAAAGCAACGGTAAATCCAACAAGCGGCAGTTAAAGCTAACTAACATTGGGTTCAGTAGCAGTTTGAAAAGGAATAGTGAAGAGATTGAGTCAAGTGGGAAAGGGCGAAGCAGCAAGTTCTTTCAATCCCGCAAACTTGAGCTAATCCCTCACTTCTAAGTGCAGAAAACATCTGTCTGCAACGGATGTGTTTGTGTTTCAACATTAAAAAACTATGGTTCCAGTGTCGACCACTACCAACAAAGGTAACATGTTAAGAATAACTGTTACTAGGCTAATTCACCCCATAAGAGTTCTCAAGAGATGAGGTTTATCTCATACCGAGTACTTATTAAGGGGATCATTCGTTCATATTCTAGTTGATGTGGGATAATACTCCGTAATAAACTCCCAAATCACGCCAATGTTGACAATTTTATTCTGTTTCCGGTTCGGGTTTTATTGTAATTATTCAATGCAATGTGAAAATGGGTAGAGATGTACAAATCAAATAGAGCTCTCGAGGGCTTGTTTGGCACAAGGATTAAATAGGATTGGGACAGATGAGACTAGGAGATAAGCTTGATTTGGTTTGTGATAGTCGTCGTGTTTGGTGGAGTGTGAAACGTCTTGTTAGATTGTTATGGCAATAAAAATCAGTTTAAAGATGGGTCTGATCTGTGTTTGTTGTTTGTTTGGCTCATCTAATCTCGTACGTACGGTTAAGATGCCAAACAAGTTCTCATGTGTTGTTTCCTCGTACGGAGTACTTTCCTTATTCATCATTTACAACCCAACAAAGTCTCAATTCAAAGTACTTTGGGATGGGATCAGTTACATGAACTAAGCCAATAAGAGAATTGTATTTTGCTTTTTTTTTTCTTTGATCTTATTCTTGTCCACATACATATAAGTCAATTTACTTTTTGTTGGGTTGAGTAAGTAGAATTCATTTGTAATCTAATATTTCAGTTTCCATATTTGAATGGTTAGTTCCAAATTTTAAATGTTGATTAGGAAATCATAGAATTTGAGTTTTGAAGTCAGCAATGACAAAGACGAAACCAGGTTGATATGTATGGGATTATTATTTTATTTACAAAGTTATAAGTACTCCGTGAATAAAAAAACTTCACTTCAGCCTGAATATGTAAATGACATGGGGAGGTGTGTTTGTGATTTAGTTTGTTTTGAATTAGAAGAATTCGATTCAAGTTTAAATTTAATTTTTTTGAGTTCTCAAACAAGTAATTTGGATGAAATTCAAATTTGAAATCCAAATTTAAGTTCTCAAAGATACAATTAATGATTTTTTAAATCGTTTTTAATTGATGTTGCGTTTACATATTTTGCATGCTAATTGCTAAAGGTCAATTTCACATGAATACCTTAGCTTATTTTCCACCCAATATTCTCAACTTGCAATATTTTGACTTCCGACGAAACCTTTTTTCCTTTAAAAAAAATTACTTTTGACCGAACCCTTTTCTATCGACAAAACATATTTGTTCATGCTCTTAGAATAAATAAGACAAGCATCCCTAGAGCATATTTCAATTCCTCCGTCTCACTAAATCACAACTCTTTTTAGATATAGGAGTTTGAGAGTTTCTAAGGGTGAATTAAATTTTTTTAATTTCAAATTAATTTTTAAATAATTTGAATTAAAAATAATTTTCGACAAGTAGGATAAAATGATGAAACGTAAACATAATTTATAATCATTTTCTCTATGAGTTGTATTTCTTCCATACATGACCATAAAGCCTATGTGAAAAATAGATCTTTTTATAATTTTCATGGATCGACATAAAAATTTTATATTGTTTGTAAAGAAACCAATTCATTCATGATATATATATATCACGGTCCATAAGATGAGTAAGTGTGAACCTTAATTACGAATGTATCTTTCTTTTTTTTTCTTGTTGTGTGTATGACACTCTAATGGGAAAATATGATATTAATCAAATGGCCCTTGTTTTTCTTTTGTTTGAAAATTCTCCCCCTCGGACCTATGTCCGCATATGGCGTTTGGTGTACATCCGATCAATGACTAGTATTCATTATCGAGTAACTGAGTACTTATTTTTAAATTACTTAATACTCCGGGTATTTATTTTTGAGTAGCTGAATAATTATATTTTCAAAATTTAATTATACTTAAAAATAAATGTTCAATTACACAAAAATAAATATTTATTTAATAGAAAAAGAGTATTCATGCATATTTACAAAAAAATTCGATACATTGGAATGTATAATCACTCACCCCGACCGACCAATTCATTCTTATTTTGAGTCCTCCATTTGTCCCTCTTTTCAAGCCACGTACATAAAGCCATACGATACTCACATAATCATATATGTCTTCAGTTAACGCCATCCTCCCCGCCGCCGCTGCAGCGGCTTCTGATCATCCTCGTCATGGAAACAACCTGGCGGCGGACGATGATGGTGCGTCTCATCACATCAACTTTGACGTTCCACCGGAGTCATTCTGGGTCGCCAAAGACTCGGAGGCGGACTGGCTCTACCAAAACGCCACCATGCAACGTAAATCCTCCTTGAAGTTGGCAAGATCCTCCGCCGCCGCCGCCGCCGCCCCGTCCACCCGCCTCCACCACCACCACCAAAACACCCACGCTTTCTCTCGCCGCTCTCTGTCCACGTTGATCCACGCCACCACCATCACTAAATCCAACGGGAATCTCCGACATACGGCGGCAGCGGCAAGGTTGCTGTTCCGAAGCCGGTCCGAGCCGGGAGGGAAGGGGTTGGCTGGCACGCGGGCGGTCGAACCGGATTCGCCCTTGGTTTCTTGTACGGGGAGGGTGAGGACGAAGAAAGAGGGAGGGGGCAGGAGAACCGGGCTGTGGAAGACGCTGAGAACCGCTCTGAAGGGGCGGTTCGGAGGGAGGAGGCCGCAGGTAGGGAGCAAGGCCAGCAGCGAGTCGGCCGGTTCGATGGGGATGGAATCGGGCCGGTGGTCTGAGTCCTAGACCGGAGTTGTGAATTGTGATACGAGGGGCCCCAATATATCGTTAGGTTGGAAGAGACGGACGCCGGCCGATCAACTGGGCCCACATTTGTTAAGGCCGCCAGGCGGATGAAGTAGGGCCCACATCGCCACAATTATATTGATGTGTACCATTTGTGATCAAATCTCTATTAAAATCTCTTCATACGGTACAACGAGATTGGATGTCTATAGGTCACTTGTCATTTTTTGCCATTTTTAAATGAAAAAATGCTATATTAGTCACAACTCACAAAAATATAAATCTCACTTTTAACCACACTCCTCTATAAATCCTGCAGACATCTCAGATGTTGGATTCAGATTCCTACCTATAGATTTGTAAGTGTGAAGTTTAAGATGAGGTTTACATTTTTGGGGGTCGAAGTAGCATTATTCTTTTTAAATGTAGACGGAGTAATTTGTCATATTTAGTCTATCTTCAAATTTAACTTCTTGTCAACGACTCAATTTTAACAAAAAAATTCAAACTTGTGATTGTATGCTCATATATACATATACTCCGTATATTCTAACATTTCTATTATTTCATACTTTCGAAAGAAAAAACTACACTTCTTTCATTATAGAGTTCATAATGCTCTCCCGATCCAAAAAAATGTTTCTATACGTAAAACAAAATGAAATTTCATATATTTCAAATTATTTTATTTAGTGATTTATATAAAAATAAAGAATAAAATTTACATATTTAAAACTACTCCATATGTCAAACTTTTTACAAAATAAGAGTATATGAATATTTTATTATATCAAATAATAAATAAAACGTACAAATAAATAAAAATTCTAGTAACTTTTTAATAGTGAAGTACTCCGAGTATTTTTATTTCTCTCCAAATAAAAATACACATACTCCAAGTAATTTTTATTACTCCGGTTATTATCACATAATTTTCATTTAAAAAAATTATTCTTAAATTCCATGAAGTAAAATTGGAAATGTAATTTAGAAATGAAGGAATTAAGAAATATAGATTAAATAATACGAGAAATACATAATTTAATTAAAGATATATATCAATTTCTTTAAGAAGCAACATGTGATAACACCACGTTATTTTAAGAGCCGATTAACAAAAATACGAGTTGTAAGATTTTGGTAAGCCAGCCAACTTTGAAGCACCAAAGCCAATTACCTAACGGAACCCACTCGTTACGTGAGAATGGCAACTAGTTTAGCCAACTCAAAGAGGACCAAACCCTTGGGATTTTTGTGCCACTTTATGTACAATCACTTAAACATTCTTTCTCTATATATTTGAAAAAAATAGTTTATCCTCATTTCCGGTCTAAAATACAACCATTTCTTCTTTATTGTAATAGAAGTTATTTTAAAAGTATTTTAGACATTTTAGGTGAGTTAAAAGTATTTCGTGAGATATGCAAGAAATCGAGATATAACTATATTTTTTAGACACAGAGTATAAGATTTGTAAACCATTATTGGCAGTATTTTGGTGTTTAGAGCATGCATTTATAATGGGAGGCTTTCCGCCCCGCCCCAACTCCTGCCACATCGATATTCCCCTAAGTTTCTGTCCCTACCCAAAATCCTGCAATGATATCGCTCTGAAAATCTGTCTCTAATTTTACATTATTCATTATTTTTAATTAAAATTTAAAAAACAAAATACATAAAATTAAAATAAAAATGCTAATATTGAATTTATAGAGTTGAAAGAAAAAAAGAAAGAAATCCGGTGCGGCGAACCGCTGCAGTGGGCGGCCACCATGAAAAACAACCCTTTTCCTGCGCAGCTTTGCACCGCTCTTCGGGCAAAATGCGAGGCGTGCAGCGCGGCGGGAGTTGGTAGTGGAGCGCCAGGCGTGGCACTGCATCGGACTTTGTGCGGCGGGGCGGGAATTGGGCCATTGTAAATGCCCTTAGAATGTCAAAATATACACAATCTTACTCAACTTAAAAAGAAATAGGACATCATCTTACCATGAGATCTTTCCATACATTCACACTTCTCATAAAGTAAAATACAATAGAAATATAGTGTGATATTTTCATCCAAAGTATAATTAAATAAAGATTAAAGAATTAAACTTTTACCAAAATAAAATTTTATGTATTTTTATTTGGATAAAATAACAATGTTGACAATGAGCTTTCACAGTTTTATTTCATATTATAAATTTCGTATTGATACTCTTTGACATTATAAATTTCATTTTAGTATTAAAATATTGAAAATCGTATTTTAGTACTCGTGATGGATGGACATTTTACTATTTAGATAGTTTTTCCCAATTGATTTTGGCCTGATAATTTGATGCGGTGTTTACTTGTGATGGCTGAATATTTTATGCAATATAACTATTGAGAACTGTATTTTATAAGAGCAACTCCAACCAAGATGCAAAAAACGAGCATCTGTATAATCTTTTTAGAACATCTACGCGAGTATAGACGGTCATTTTTCACTCTACATAGTTAATGGCTATCTTTTTAGACCTTAGACTTTTGGCACTTACCGAGGATACAACTTTAGATGAAAGTGTTTGGAGAGATAGAAATAGAATAGTTGCATAGTATGACGGTAGCTTTCGTGCTTAACAATGTGTGCTTCATTTTTTTCTCGCCTATTTTATGTTTCTTTCTGCGTGCTTTGTGCTTCTGTGTTACTCAAACTGAGGGTCTCTTGAAACAGCCTCTACTTTTGAGTAGGGATAAGATTTACGTACACCCACCCAATGGGAGTGAGACAGCATAAAGTCGTCTTTCAGAAGTAAATAAAAAAATACATAGATGACAAATAAGGGAGGGATTTGGCCCAAACCCATGAAATATGCTAGTTACATTAAAACAAAGATCACTAGTAACTACAGGTTGTTAAATAAACCACAGGCATTTACAGGTAAATAAATGAGCGACAAAGTGACACAAGCTAAAACATATTCAACTCCGAGAGGTCATCCATAGGTATTTCCAGGCCAATACAATCTTGATCTTGCAAACCATCCACGTCAAAGTTGAACCAAGCATTCAAATCCTGCGAACCCGCACCCAGGTCTTCTCCTATTTCGTCAACAATGTCGTTTATTAAGGGTGCGTTTGTTATCGGGTCTGCAGAATCGTTCTTGACCTCTGCAGAACTTTCTGTTTTCATGTTCCCATCATTCTTGATGGCATCCACTGGTGATTGGAAGGGGTTTGGGGTTTCCAGGAACTTGTTATAAGATGTAGTGGTAAGCTGCCCAGTCTTCTGTTTGGGCTTTGTTCTCGTTTTCCGGTCACCTTTAGAGTTGCCCCCAAGAGAAGAGCGACCCGTTTTCGCATTCCGGGCAGATGAGGGATCCCTCTCGCTTCGCTTTCCTTTTGCGCCGCCAAACAGGGTGGTGGTGCCACCCAGAGTGGAGGTGGATTGGAAGGCAGAGCTGCCAATGTCGTCAAGCAATATTTCTCTCTTCCTCCCTCTGTTTGATAGTGGTCCGTTTCTTGCAAAAGCTTGGTCGGATTGACGATTGTTATTACAAGGGTATATTGATCCAGCGCTGCCCGAAATGTTGCACCCTGCCAAACAAATGAAGGATTGGATTTACATGCAGACCAAATATTAAAAGCTAGACTATCTTTGTGGAAAGGACAAAATTGGAATTGAAGCAGGTCTTTTATGAGACATATGTAGTAGTACTCTGTAATTTTCAACTCATTTTTTTCTCTTTTGTTGCATGAGTATGGAAATATGGAATTCTAAGGGGCCCTCTGGTCAGCGAAGGGTTGATATGATATGGGTTCTGGAATCTAAAATTTAAGTGTTTGGAAAGATTTGAAATCTAATATGGTTGTTAGTGACAAGCAAGGGTGGCCATGGGATATCAAAACCCATGATATCTCCCAAAATTGGAGAGATATCACAACATTCCCATTCGGGAAGGTTGTGATATCGGAAGATATGAAATCCAAATCTTGTTTAGGTTTCATCATTACACCCACAGAATGGTTGTGATATCAGTATATCTCCCGATACTCACCAAACTTGCCCTAAAATCCACTAGGCCACACAAAAATACAAAATCAAACAAAATTGTCACTATAGTTTTTTATTAGTTTAGGAATTAGTTGTCTTGAAGGATTATAAGGTTCAACTCTACACATGAAGGTTGTTTATTGGGGTCACGTAACATAAAACAAGATAGAGCATTCTTTGTGCCAATTTCCCAAAGTGGCCAGGACAAAAATTGAACAGATAATCACCCTACATACGTGGATAAAAAAGGGGAGCCTGAATCACAAGGGAGAGAAACCTAATAAGTGGTCATGGCATTAAAAACAGAAAATTAACCACGGTGTAAGATGCTTGATATATTTTACTAAGTGCAATGAATGTACCTGCTAAAAGCTCTGCTTCACTAAACCGAGGAGGGGAAGCAAAAATAATGTCCCTATAAGTTGGATTACTAAAGCAACTTTCCCCTGTTTCCTCAAATTTGCGACATCTTGCAAGTGTTCTCCTCGCAAAAGCCAATGCCACCTGTTTTGACACCTTAGGCAACCCCATTTTGGGAGCCTTCCGAGTTGCCTGTTATATGTTTATTTAATAAATAAATAAATACAAGGTGAATAAGAACGGAAGAAATTCGTGCACTGGAGAAGTAGAAGGAAACCAATAGGCAAAAGAATATAAATTACCAATAGCTTCTTGTAAGCCAGCTCGACGAGCTTATTCATTGCAACCTGCTCAGGGTCCCTAAACAGTAACAAAGTTGCTCTTATTGAGTGGTGAAGTCCAAAAGAAAATCAAAAATGATTTTTGTAATATAAATACCCACCGGCAATCAATATCTTTGCCTTCTTGTATTGCGTGAGATATTTTACCAAGGTGTGCGTTCTTTCTACTAATCTGCACACATCATAAAGAGCAACTAATAAGCATTTGTTATGAGTTTAATTATTGCTATATACTAAAGAACTCTGAGAATTATATTTTAGATTATTAGAGCGAATTCCAGAAACCTGTTGATATAGTCCTCTCTCCAGCTGCACAATTTCTTGGTTGATCGCTTCATCTTCTTTATCTTCTAAACCGGGCTGAAATAAAATACGTTGGGATATGTTAAATAAAAAACCAAATGTAAAGATGATTAGATGTAGTAACATATTTCTAGGGACATTATATTATTATTTTTCAGCGTTTTGTCCCGATTGATCACAAAATTGCAATCCAAAGTGAAATACTCCAGACAAAAAACATGGGTATGCATGACCTTGTGAAGCGTAATGATATAGGGTCAGGGAGGAGGCAGGAAATAGGTTAGCTAATGGGTGTGAATTTACCACCATATCCATATAAAGTGAAAGTAAAAAGTAATTTCATAAGGGTATGGCAGTAAATTCGCACACATTACCTAACTCATTTCCTAACCCTTTGTTTGGAAAAGGGAAAATAAAGGATGGAAAATAAAGAGGTGAGTGGATATAATGTGTTTGGGAAGGTGAAGAAAAATAAGTGAGGATGGAAAATATCCATTAATTTTCTTTCATTACTTTTCCTCCTAAAATGGGAGAAAACTTTAAATCGTAAATAATTCTACATTCACTCTATTAATTAGGAGGTAAAATAGATTTATTTTCCTTCCATCCTAAAATATCCAAACAAGAGGGAAAATAGTTTTATTTTCTCCTCCCAAATTTTTTATCCTTATTTTCTTTCCTTCCTAAAAAATTATCCAAACAGGGAGTAACACTTCCAACCCCTGTCGTTTTTGTATTATGAATGTGTATAGTTGGTAAGTAAACAACTGTCATCTTACAGTCCAAACAAATATGAAAAAGTTCTTAGAAAGATAAAAATTAGTAGTAGCCTATCATTGAGCATGAGCACTATAGAAAAGCATACCACAGTTTCTACATAGATGCCAACGCTCTGAAGCTCCATCAAAAGTCTATCATTGAGAGACATTTGAGCATATTGGTGATCCGAAGAAGAAATGCTGAAACTACTAGTAACCCGACTTTGGAGACCCTCTGAGTTGTTACATCTTGAAAGGTCAACCAGCAATCCAATCTCTGAATGCATGAAACCATTCTCCCTTAGTGGCACTTCAATACCATCTGGAGAATCCTGAATGCCAGTGTATGTACCATATCCGTTGCAAGAAGCAAATTTGTTTGATATTCCATTTTTCTCTAACTGAACAACACCGACTACTGATCCACGTGCAAACTCTGTCCTATCCATATTTCTATTACCAACAAAGTCAACAAAAGGGGATGCCTCATCAGGTGAATCCCCTAGACCCTGTAATGATGAAGATCTCTCAACCTTGTTTTCTTCAAGCTCTTCAAGGTCATCCTCCATGATCAAAGCTGATAACACTCTTTGATACAGTGGAGTAACTTTGTTGATTTTTTTGTTTGAATTTAGATTTTCACTTGGAATAGAATTTTGAGCTTTATCCACAAGATCTGCACTTTTTGATCCACTTTGGTTTTTCATGCATCTTTTGCGGTCAGCAGAAACGGGGTCTGCTATAAAAGTTCCATCAGGCACATGATCACTCTGTAATCCAAACATGAAAAAAGGTGCAACAAAAGATGCTTTCAAACTTTCGTGCATATGAACAACATATAGAAAAGTGAATATAATTCGGGTAAAAATGTAGCAAATAAGTTTTTCACAGGTTACAAAAATGTACCAGAACACCATTCTGTGAGCATGAAATCTTTGTTAGTTTTGTATGAAGTTCCTCTGATGATTTCAACTGATCAAAGGAAGAAGAAAAAAATTATTAAATCAGATCTACTAAAGAAAAGGTGCAGCGCCATATGGTCATGTAGTGTGAATACTTTTCTAAAGGTGGGCACCTGCTCTGATAGGTAGAGCTTCTCTTCTGAGCTGATTGAAGCAAAGAAGGCCTCTACCCTCTTCCAGAATGCACTTGAACATGCTTGAACTACAAAAACAGCCAACAAAACCCCTCTTAAAGCATCTATACAGATTCCTTCCTCACTCCCTCTCTCCCTAAAGGTGGAGTATAAGAGACTAAGAAGCAGAAGTTTAAAGCGTGCATACCACTAGAGTTATGTGCTGAGTTAGCAGCTGATAGGAGCTCCTCGCGACCATCATCTGAATCTCCTGGAAAAGGAGGGAGAATGCAACAATTTAGTTACGTGCTTAACATGATAAACAAAGAAATTATAGATCAATGCATATTTCTATTTAACGGAGTAAATAACATGGCATGAAGCACATATAAATCTTGATTTATTATTACGCAATAAGCATCTTTGGATAACAATTTATGAGAATTACCAGTGAAATCTGGTGACTCACTACTTGTCGGATGCCCAAGGCGAGAGAACCCTTTGCGCTCTGATTGCTTTTTCAAAGGACGGCCGGACTTACTATAGCAATTCAGGAAAAAAGGTTTCATGTAAGATACAAGAGAAAACAGTAAATGTGGTGACTACATAATCATCATCGTCAGCAAATGAAGAGAGGTACCACCTGCCATTCTTTTCAATAGGCTTTGTTGGCCGAAGTGGCTTTGTGGTGGACAAATTATCCAGCTTCTCCATCGTAGGTGAAATGTTACCCCTAGTAAATGATGAAACTCTTCCACTGCGTCCTTGTCGTCGTACACCATCACCAGTTGCGTCCTTGTCAAGGAATTTGTTCTTCATGTGAGAAGCAGGAGGCCCAAGGGTTTGAACAGCAGGTGCAGCTTTTTCCTCTGCCTCACTATAGCCAATGCCTTTATCTTCTAATTTATTTTCACCGGCACCAGACTCTTCACTATCAGATAATCTAGTTGGAGATAAAACACACTCAGTCTTGACCTTTCCATTGTGTGGCTCGTTGACTGTGCCTTTGGGTAAAAGAGAGTGATTTACTGCACTAGTAGTTAATCTAGCTCCAAAATCAGAAGGGGAACAACCATCAGATGACATTTGTATCTCATCATTGTTTGACACTGGAGATACAAGATTAACCCTCCTTGTTCGAGAAATTTTTTGAGGCCGCTGACCAATCCACTGCGTAATGGGAGGTGAAGATGAACCTGAAGGAAATGGACGCTTGCGATTATTGGCACCACCAACAGAAAGGTTCTTTATTCCATTTGGTGCCTGCTCCCAGCTTTCATGGGTTCCAGGTACTCGGGGAACAGTGGAGGCTGAATTATTGGGAACCATAGAACCACTTCGTGGAGCCCTTGATGCCTTTCCTTTTGTTATTGGACTAGGACAGCCATTGATTTCGTCACAGCTATTAAATCTAAAGGGAAAAAATGAAAGAAAACGAATGAAGCTTAAGGCCTTGTTGTGAAGAAATATTTAAATAGATTTGTGCAATTGAAGCCATACTTGAAGTGTCCTTTTGCAAAAACTTTCTCCTTGTTCAACCCAGCTGTCAAATCCCTAGACAAAGGGGATTTTTCCTGCTCACTTTGGAGTGCACGGCCACTGGAACTAGCAGGTGAAGTTCCCTCTGACTTGCTATTGCCACCAGCAGCACCAGACAATCCTGATCTGCTGAGAAGAAGAGAGAGAATGAGGTGGTTTTGACTAAAATAACTGGAACAAACTTTTGACCAGATGAGATCGCTAGTCATCCACTTCAAGTTATAAAACAATATCAGAGCTTAGAAACAGAAAATTTAAGTCTTAGACAATAAATCATTATGGTCCAGAACAATAATACTCCCTCCGTCCGGAAATGTTCTTCCCGGGTTGACTTGGCACGCTTATTAAGGAATAGTAAAAAAAATGCAAAATTTTCAAAAATGCACAAACTATAAACTTTTAAATCTCCTTTTATTATTAAAAAAGTACTAAAAAAGTATATTTGTGATAAAATAGAAGGGTATTATTGATATTTAGCCTTAAAAAGTATACTAAAAAGGGAAATGGGAAGAATATTTCCGGACGGACCAAAAAGGAAAATGGGAAGAATATTTCCGGACGGAGGGAGTAGTACCCAACAATCCATCCACAATAATATGGTGCATGAACTGATCGGTTTTGACTGTTAGCCTTTAGGAAAAATGATGTCTCCTGGAATGCAAAAGCTAAGACAATTCAACGACTTGTTGACACAAAACGAATAGACTTCTTACCCAATTCCAAAAGCTCACACAATTAAAAAAAATCACATTTTTCTAATTAATAAAGGTATTCTATATTGGATCAGTAACATAGAGCCTGTACGAACATAGCCTAAGCCACCTGTTATCCGGGAGTTCAAAACCATCCTCACATATGAGCAAATATGACATTAATTAATTTAAGAAAGCACTAATCTTTTAAAATGTTCTGAATATAATTAAGTAAAATGAATACATATTCATTCAACTAAGTCCCAAAGGGCAGCAATATGGACTATGGAAAAAAGAGAACGGAGCAGTAAGTGAGTACTAACTCTTCTAGAACAGCAGAGGACTCACTTGAAACCATGAGAATCACAAGATGGGAAGCCGGCTTCGCTAGAAGGTTTATGATGCATGGTCCGTTTAACTTCACCGTCATCTTCAATAGGTCTTGAATTGACAGCACCAAATGAGCGTTTCCTTTTCATCTTTTTGTCCCAACCTTCACCTCCAGCAGGGAACTTGTGAACCTTTTCTTCAGTCATATCACAGTCTGCATTGCTATCCTTGTGCATATCTCGCTCTTTTGTTATTAGTGCAGGCTGCCTCTGCAAACCATTTGTCCGGTATTCAGACTGAAAAAAAAATTAAAAGGAAAGGTCAAATTCTATTGTGATGGAGAAATCATCGAGAGTTCAGAACTAGAATGCTGTTACATTACACATGGCTGGTATGGGAAATTTTCTATTCTTGCAAGGGCAGGTTAATTGTAAGTGAAGTGATATGCAACTTGAAGGTTGATAACATGGAAAAGGTGGTGCACATGCGACAAAAATTGAAAGTAATACATTAAAAGGATGAGCAGATAAGCACAATGTGTGTGTGGTGGTGGTGTTGGGGGGGGAGGTGATTCTGTCTATAGATTGCAGCGAGAGACAAAAGAGCTAGGACTAGGGTAGTTGGGTAGGCTTTTGGACATGGTGGCAGTTTTTGCACTTGTTATTGCATGCTTCTTTGTGTGGTGCTTTCTGTTTCTCTATGATTTTCTTTCATTTTGTGTTTATTTTCTTTACCCATATTTTGTCGTACTCTTTGCTTTTTGTGCATTATGAGTTTTCTCGAGCTAGGGTCTCTTTTGGAAACAGCCTCTCTACTTTCGAGTAGGGGTAAGGTTTGTGTAAACACACCCTCTCTAGACCCTACTCTTGTGGGGTTCTACTGGGTTGTTAGTGTTCGATTTGTCCCATAAAAACATCACCTTTCCATACGGGGAAGTCTCACCATAAACTTCACACTTAGGCCTCCTCAATGGTAAGTCCATGAGATGATGATTCCCTTAAGTGGGAATCACGCACGGCGAGTAAAGGTAAAAAGAGAAAAAATGGTGCATGTACTGAAATAGAAGTGAGTTGCCACAAAGTGGGAAAATTACACCACTTTCAATTATTTTATTTTTGTTTTGAAATTTCACCTCATTTAAAAATGTCGCAATTTTCTACTACTATAACAAAACAATAGTTAAAATCTGCAAGGCAAAACAATGGACCCCAAGTTTTCTTTTCTATTTGGTTTTATTTTTCTTTTCTTACTTTAATGGGGCCATGATTTATTTTCCCAAAGTTGTCATAGAGAAAAGCCTTACATTTATTGGGTACAATTATTTCATTTAAATATTATATTTAGCACTTTTTACTTTATCACATCCAACCACATTCTCTCTCTCTCTTTTTCCCTTATCTCACCAACTAATGAGTACAGATTAAACATTGCAGTCTATTTTTAAATTTCTCTCTATTTTGCATACTGCCCTTAACAAGTATGCATAAGCCTACTATGAAGTTTATTATGGGATGGAAGGATTATTTCATAAACACAAGTACAATGCCATTACTTTCATCCATACACATAGACACTAGTTTCTAAAATTCACTGCAAAACTATCTTGCAACTTAATAGGACATTAATACACGGAAGTTCGTGTTAAGATATAAAAGGAGCACGCATGCACACACAATATTATGGAGTAATTCACTTTTGAATAAAGGAGGTCAAAATTATATTTTTGAGTTGTACACATTAGTGCTCTCATATACTCCCTCCGTCCCGAACTCGTTTTCCCATTTTGACTTCACGAGTATTGAGAAAAGTGCTGAAAAATTGTTGAAAAGTGAGCGTGAGAATTTCTTTAGAAGAGATGTATTTTGGACCACATTCTTTTCCAAAAAAGAAAGAGCAAAAGTAGAAAATTATTTTGGGACGGATGAAAAAAGAAAGTTGGGATACTTTTGTGGGACTGTGGGAGTAGATCTTATTATTAAAAGAGTAGTTTGACAACAGTACATTTTGAAAACTCAACACGAGAAATTTCAACATAAAACAAACCCGGGTTTCTGCAACAGACGTGCGAGTGCGCTTAATCAGAGTGCCATTCTTAGGACGATCATCCGGCTTCTGCTTTTGTGCTAGTTCTGAAGGCCCTCGATAAATCTGAATCGCTGTCTTTAAGCTTGGGACCCCTGATCTTTCATTTACTAACAGGTCATTTCTTTGCTGCTTCTTTGTAACTTCAGTATAAATGTTCACATTATGCAGTAGACCATCTACAATTTTTGTTCTGCCACTAATCAAAACAAAAGCAATCATAATAAGCAAAATTCCAATGCATGCCACAAGCACATGCACACACTTCTGTACATATTTATGAATAATGGATACAAAACCATGTCCTTATTCTAACAAGTTATTTCTCCCAGCACACATAAAATATTACACTAAGCAAACAACATAAACACAGCAGTATCCATAAGGTAAAACATAATGAATTTTCTCCATTCGCATTAAACACAAGGACCAATAGAACCCCCAAATCTTAAATCTTACTATTATGAGCACATAGATATAGAAAGAAAATTCAGATGATGCCTTACCAAGACCGTAAAAGAATGTTCATCATGATAGTAAAAATACTCAGGAGCAAATAATTAGAAAACAAAACAGGTGTATAGGCGGTATAGCAATAGATTAATTATACATATCCGTTTTGGTAGAACGGGATACCTAGCCTTATTGGATTGATATGCAACATTAGCCATATAACGCCTTAGCTCATCCATAAATAAAGAATTGTCTTCAGAGGTGCTCGCCAAAGGTCCCATAACCCTTCTCAACTCGGCAACATGAGAAAACTTTGGTTCTCCCATTATAATTGGTTCTAACGTTAGACAATGAGATACTAGAGGTATTTCTCCCATCAATATTGTACTGGCACGAGTTGAACCCTTCCCATAACCAAACACCCTGCTACCAGCACTCTCACTGAAACTCACAGATCTCTCTGAGATGGGACCATTATATGCACCTCTTTGCCCGTTAATGTAGCCTCCAGCAAATCCTGAGTCAGGGCTAGCAGATTTTAATTCAAACCTTGCATTCCCAGCCATTGTGAGGCTCAGAGACAACACATTTGTTCAAATAACCTTCTCCCAGCTGATGACTTCAAATAGCCTAACGAAACAAAACTATAAAAAAAGTTAATGGCAGCTTTAGCAAGCATTAACTGTAATGGGCCTCAGGGCACAGTGCCACAGCAAGCAACTTTGGCAATCTATCTACCTCGCTATATGGGGGAAAGATAAACTTGACAAAATTTCAGTGAAAAGTTACTATTTTTCACCATAAGAAATGCAAAAGAATCCAGCAGCCACTGTACAAAAACATTTTTTACCAACGCATCAGAAATGGAGTGAACGGTGAAGGGTGGTTGGCACACTAAATTCAAAGGATGTGCCTCATCCCTGAGGACTCCCTCAGTCCGACTGAGGAGGTAAATTGGGATATAATGCACACTAAATTTCAAAACTAAACGTCTCCAGTAAAAAAAAGTCGGATTTTTAAGCCTGTTCCCATTATGAAAGCCTAAAAAGAATGGCCATTGACTGGAAAACTGCGACAAGAAAACTAAAATTGAATTTGCCACTAATGGCCAGGCAGAGTAATTTGCTGGCCTCCAGTAGAGCAAGCACGAAGCGTATAATGAAATTCACAGAGATTAAGCATCAAGGCCCAAATTCAATCAGACATTTCAACGAATTGTGAAACCCTAGTTTGTGTGCATAGAAATCAAAGGCATACCAATTTCTCCAAAACCAACAGAAGTTAAAAAAAACCTGAGGGATGTAAAGGCAATCAACTAAAGAATCGAAAACGAACCAGCAATCCACAATCAAGGAGCTCTATGAAGCCGGGACACGCCAAATTTTTTTTTAGGAAACCGAGCGTCCTACAAAGGGACACGCGTCAACCACGACACCAGGAGTATCGTTGACCGGATACGCGGTCAGACAGCTCAGACCCGATTGGGACGCAATTGGGATAGCGGCGGGACAGGGCAATGCCAGATAAAAGCGGCGAAAGAAGCCGCCGGCGCGCGGCGCTGTGTGGGGCTGTTACGGTGACGAATTTAGTCGGTTACTTTCACAACACGTTCGGCCTCGATCGGCGGGTACGCAGCTTTTAGGTGACGGAATAATCTATCGATGGGAGGAGGAAGAGAATGAGAATGCGCACTGTTTTATGTATGGCTGCAGGGCTTTTTCGTTGAAGTTTTGTGTTGGGCTGATTATAATTTTCGTGCCAACCAATACTTTTATGGAGCATGTATGTTTTATGACAAAATTGTATTGGGGAGCTATGTGAGTGTGGAGTGTAATTTTCTAACAAAGTATAGTAGAGCTTCTCGTATTTAACTAGATTGTGCAAATCAATTTGTGTACTCAAATTTGATATATTTAATACCCGTTTTTGTAATCGACGTATGAAACTGTAAACAATGTATTGGTGTCAGTTCTCTGTACGATATTATTAAAATTCTTTGATTGGTCTAGAACCGTCATTGTTTGAGAATGTAACACCAAAGAAAGCATGTCAAATATACGAATAAACTACTTCTAGCATTATAGTGGAAGGGATGTGATAACCCTATGTAAATTGACCACACCATGCATTCAAACAATTCACCACACTCAATGTGCATATTTAATGTTGTCTAGCATACCAGGGAGTCTCTGACTTGCTTCATGGGTGGCATATAGTTTTAGTATGTCACGTTGAGTGGATTTTTGTAAATATGGTTTAATGTAGATCTTCATCACCCACTTCGAGAACTGACACAAGCACTCAGTGGATGTTCTGTGCAATATCATCAAGTGCTCATCGAGCGGGGGCGGTGCCATATTCTAGTTGTCGGATCACCACGGTGCACTTTTGTAGAGTAGAAAAATATATCCTATATTTGACATCTGACTGTAGTGTAAAATTATATCTGCACGTGCTAAATCATCAGCAACATGGAGAAAAAGAAGGCGACTCATGCAAAATTGGTGTTTTGAATTGTGTGTAGGGGTACACCAATTTTTTGTCAAAGTAATCTGCAACAAAATGATCGTGACCACCAATGCTAAACATAATAATTATTGAAAAAAACCTATAAACCTTTAACATACACCGTAATATTTAAAATTATTATACCGTTCAATCTCTGTTCGACATTCTATTCTCCTTCGTCGGTGCGTGCGTGTTTTCATTTTGGGCTGCCTCTGAGAAAATTTGTGCCGCTTCCACAATCACATTTACGAATAGAGTTTTGGCTTTGTCTGAAGAAGAAGAAGAAGTCATCATGATTGTATAAAAAGTGTATGATAATATATGAAAAATACTAGGAGAAAGATGAAAAAAAGTGAATGATAAATAATGCTTGAAAACCAAGAAGAGATTTGAAGAAAGTGTTAGAAAAGAAGTTGGATAGAGATGGTTCAAATAGAATAAAATAGAAAAAAAGTAGAAAAAGAAGTTTTTTTTTGAGATAGGATCAAAGAGGATAAGAGACTAGCAGTCAACGGAGTAGCACAAAGCGAGCAGCAATCACAATTCTCAACCCCGGCGGTGCCACTTCACTCGGTGAAAAAAATGTCTGTTTCTCCGATCCGAATCGGAATCGTTGGATGTGCAGAAATCGCCCGAAAACTATCCCGGGCCATCAATCTTTCTCGTACCGCCACCCTTCACGCCGTCGGCAGTCGCAGCCTCGAAAAAGCGGAGAGATTTGCCGCCGATAATGGTTTCCCGGAATCCGCTAAGATCTACGGCAGCTACGAAGCCGTTCTCGACGATCCCGACGTAGACGCCGTCTATCTCCCCCTTCCGACGAGTCTGCACGCCAAGTGGGCCGTCCTGGCCGCCCAGAAGAAGAAACACCTGCTGCTGGAGAAGCCGGTGGCGCTGAATGCCGAGGAGTTCGATGCAATCATGGAGGCGTGCGAATCCAACGGGGTGCAGTTTATGGACTCTACCATGTGGATGCACCACCCTCGCACTCTCAAGATGAAGGAGTTCCTCTCAAATCCAGACCTTTTCGGCCAACTCAAATCGGTACGCTTATCAGTTTTGTTTTGGTGTATGATTTTCAAGTCTCGTTGTTCTTACGAATATGTATACCAAATTGCTTTGAAATGTCTCCCCAAAGTCATCCAAATTGCACGTGTTCTGGATTTTTCATCCCATTTTTGCAGAAGTTTTTTGGCATTTCAATTAGGGTTAGTTTAATTGGGGAACATATCCCTCTCAGGTGCATAGCTGTTTCACATATGCTGCTAATCCAGAGTTCCTTGAAAACGACATCCGTGTGAAGCCGGATCTTGATGCCCTGGGTGCACTTGGGGATGAAGGGTGGTACTGTATCAGGTCAATTCTGTGGGCATTTGATTTCCAGCTACCAAAATCCGTGGTTGCTCTGAGGAACCCAGTCTTCAACAAAGCAGGAGTCATCATGGCCTGTGGTGCCTCTCTGTTTTGGGAAGATGGGAAAGTGGCAACTTTCGAGTGTTCCTTTTTGAGTAACTTGACAATGGATGTCACTGCCATTGGCACCAATGGAACCCTCCATCTCCACGACTTTGTCATCCCTCACCATGAGAAAACCGCGTCATATCTCACCGGGATGAAATCTGGGTTCACCGAGTTTGTGACAGCATGGGATCCAAAGCCCAGCACACACATTGTCAACACCGATCTTCCCCAGGAAGTTCTCATGGTGGAGGAGTTTTCCAGGTTGGTTTCAGGCATTAAGAACAACGGTTCAAAACCAGAACAAAAGTGGCCAACCTTTAGCAAGAAGACTCAGCTGGTTATCGATGCTGTCAAGGCATCGATTGAGAAAGGTTTCGAGGCTGTTGAGGTTATGAGTTGAGTAAGTTTAATGTGTGTAATGCCCTACTCTTCTTGAATAAGCAGTCCACTGCTCTGTATCTGTATCCAGTGTTTTGCAGTTTATAAATAAACGGCGCCCTGTTTTCTTGTACTCTGTATATTTTAAGTGAAAGTATGATCGACTTGCTTTTAGTAACTCCCACTCCTATCAGTCTAGTAACTCTTCAATCATATAATATCAACCTGGGAGATGTGGCTCGACTGGATGAGAAAAAAATTGACTTGCTACCAGGGAATAAGAACACTATTTTGATTTTTTTGTATGTTTTATTCTTATTTAGGATAATTTCTTCTTTTCTAACATGCTTTTATCAATTGAGTAATCTTTATTTTTCTATACAAACCACATCCAAGTAATTTCATCTTATGAAAAGTTAAGTCAAGCAAATTGAGAAAAAAGTTTGTATTATAAGACAAAAGAGAAAATAAATTACAAAATATTTATGTTAAGAAAGATACTAGAGTAACAAATAAAACATCACCAAATTTACAAATTGACTGTTAATGAAGCTCACTGAACAAACAAAATTGTTTTAAATAAAATTTATCTTTATTTTTGTTGTGATTCTAAATATTTTGAGTTAAGTGCACCGTTTTGGTTTACCCCCGAACATTAAAAAGTGCACCAAATACCCCCGAATTCTTCAGAAATTGCACGGTTTACCCCTGAACAATAAAAATTGCAGCAAATACCCCTGAACTCTTTGAAAATTGTACTGTTTATTCCTAAACATTTAAATAAAGACGAAAATTTTGGGTAAAAGTACAATGGAAAATTCACAAGGGTCAGATGAATGATATACGCAATTCTTGTGCGTGGAAGCAACGCCCTCCCTATCTAATAGTTTAGAACCAACGATGCAACATTTTAATTTGTTCAAGGGTATTTGGTGCATTTTTAGTCTGCAGGGGTAAATCGTGCAATTTTCAAAAAGTTCAAGGGTAATTGGTGCACTTTTTAAAGTTCAAGGTTAAAACATGCAATTTCTAAAGAGTGCGGGGGTAAACAATGCACTTAACTCTAAAAATTTTCTTGTGTTTTTTGTAAAATTTTAACACAAAATGCACATTACTAACTATTAGTTAACTATTAGTTCATACAAATTTTTTTTTGCAATCATTCAAAATATAGAGTTAGAAGATAATTGGTGTAAATACATGAGGGTATTAATGTCATTTGTTATCTTTTTTTTTCTAATGGGAGGGTAGTTTTAGGACGGAGAAAAAGGGAAAATGGGAAGAAAGTTTAAGGACGGAGGGAGTAACACAAAATGCACATTAAAACCATCACAGATACACTCAAACATTTAACGGTGTGTAAATGTCTCAATTAAGTGTGGTGTGCAATTAGTATCAAAATCTTGGAGTCTCTTACCATTTTGTTTTTTAGGGAGAATAGCATTGTTGGAACTTGAACAAATAGTGAACCAAACGCCAAATACGGAGTCGTATAATGCCGATCAGACTGGTCTGAGCAGGAAACCATATACGCCCAAAAGCCGGGGAATTTCAAGTCCCTTTCATCTTCGCCCATCCGATCTACGATTGGAACCCTAACATTTTCTTTTAATTTCACGCGTTTCTACTGCCTTTCATCCACGGATTCGATTTAATCCAGCCGAAATTTAACAGCTTTTGTTAGCATTGGCATCGGCAGATCTACGATCGATGTCGAAGGAATTCAAAGCACCGCCGGTTGTATTCCCGTCCGGGGGAACACCCGGCGTACAGCAACGTCGTCCGCCGACGGCGCCCTTTCAGCCGCCCATCTCTTCGAACCCCAACTTGCCGTTCATGTCCTTCGACATCGGTTCCGCTGCCGCGTCCACCTCGTTCTCCACCCCTCAGTTCGCATCAACCACCATCGGCGGCGGATCCAATGGATTCGAGGACGAGCCGCCGCTCCTCGAGGAGCTCGGGATCAACACCAAGCAAATTTACCAGAAAACTCTGTCGATTCTCAACCCTTTCCGAGTCAAGGCAGATCTTCACGAAGATGCCGATCTTTCAGGCCCGTTTCTGTTCCTGATCGCGTTCGGGCTATTCCAATTGCTTGCAGGGAAGTTCCATTTCGGAATCATCCTGGGATGGGTGGTCATGGCTTCTGTTTTTCTGTATGTGGTGTTCAACATGCTCGCCGGACGAAATGGGTCCTTGGATCTGTACAGATGTGTCAGCTTAGTGGGCTATTGTATGCTACCCATTGTGATATTGTCAGCAGTATCCTTGTTCTTGCCCGGAGGGGTTGCAATTAAGGTTGTTGCCGGTGTCTTTGTCATATGGTCCACCCGTGTTTGCACCCGTCTTGTGGTCGAGCTGGCATTGTATGGGGATGAGCACCGTGGGCTGATTGCGTACGCCTGTTTCTTGATATACATGCTTTTCTCTTTGCTTGTGATATTCTGATCCACTATAGATGTGGTACTAGGTTGTTGTGTGTTTGGGTGTCATGAATATGTTATAGTATTCGGTATGGCTTTCAAGTTTCAATGAAGCAAAATCCATCTTTCAGTAGGGGTATCATTGGCTGAGATTGAATTTTGGATACTTTGATTTTTCTGAACTCTATTGCTGATAATCTAATTCCTATTCTCAAACCATTGATTTAATTCTTGCCTGCAAGTTTGTGTTTACCTCTACTCACAACTTGCATTTAGTGAGCAATCCATTTTTCACAAGTGAGCATATAGTTTCCTGTTGAAAAATGGCAGTTGTATGGCATTCATATTTTTACTGTTTTATCATATAATAACTCTTGATTATATGATGAGGTGCCTTATGTTTACATATGTTCTGATCTATCTTCTTTGTATAGTGTTGTCAGATCATTTAGTCATAAAAGTTTACTGCTGTAATACTCAAGTCTTAGACCCCCCTGGCAAGGGTTCTTTGGCTAAAATGGTTGAATTACATGTACTCTCTAATACGAAAAGCTACTCATTCTATTGAGCAGAATAAGGTAAGTTGAATGAGAAGGCTCAAGGAACGGTTGTTCTTTGAACCATTCTTCCTCTCCATTTGAGCCAACTCCATTGCTAGAAATCGCTCTACCATGTATTTTCTCTCTAAATTCATATTGTTAGTCCATTTTACTATTTCGATATCAGAATTACAGGGTTTGATTCAGCGGGTTGAAGTTATACCGAAGACACGATTTAGGCTCATCTCTGCCCGACACAATATTCAGGTCTTGTACAATACTTCGTCCCAACTCCCAACACTAAAGCCATGGTTTGACATCATACATTATGACAATTTTAAAGTGATATTAACTTTTCAATTTTGCTCCTAATATGACTATGATGTGTTGTGGTTAGAATAAGAAATGCAAAATAATTTTGGTCAAACATTGTAATTCAAAACAGGAAGATTTCTTAGATATAGAGGGAGATTTAAAAGGTAGGGGTGAATGGATTCATAAAGAGTGTGTGTAAAAGTGATTGAAGGATAGAAACGTTGTTTATACAAAAAAAAGTAATGAAACATTAATTTAGAGACACTCAATTTGAAAAGTGTAACATTAGCTTTGGAAAAATTATAGCCCCGAGTGGTCTTCTTTCGAAAAACTATGGCACAAGTCTTTTGGGAAACATGTCTTTTGGGAAACATGCAAGGTCATAACACACTTGTAAACCCTTGATGGTTAGATGATAACTAAGTTAAATAGGTGTGAACTATGGTTCAAGTTTATGTTGGGTGTGAGTGGAAGCCAAAGGTCCTTCCCTCACTATTCTTTTCAAAATTGTATCGCTTCCATTCCAAATAAAATTACTTATTTACTATTCACATGGTCAAATTTTAGTTACTTTGTTTCCTTATTTTCGTTAGTCATTTGATAAAATAATATTGTAATGTCACCATTAGTTTTGTAGATCCTTTGATTTGTTTTTAAATACGTAATTTTTATTTTAAAATTTTACAATGTTTTTCATATAAAATGATTTGAAAATAATTTTAGTTAAACATCGCAAATCGAGACATGCAATTTAAATTGGGACGGAGGGAGTAGTGTTTAGTGTGTAGAGTAATGATAGCATTACACAAACATCTCAAATAAGGTAACTTTGTGATTTTTATTTTACATTTCCCGTAACTAGTTTTGTTAATTTTTGGAGCAATGCTAGGTTCACAAACAAAATGATCACAAACTTCACAAACTTACTATTTATAGTTTAAATTCTTATTTTAAAATTATTTTAGACTATTTAATTTTTTTATTAAAATTCACAAGTAGTAAGTAGTAAGTTTGTGAAATTTGTGAAAATTGTGTTTGTGAACATTTCCCTAATTTTTATGTTCATTTGTACTTCATAATAACTTGAGCATTTTGAAAAGCTATATAATGACAACGTTTAATTTTAGTTTTTTCAAAGCTAATGTGTAACGTTAAAAAATGATCAAAATACAAAATTTTGTTTCCAAACAAAGACAATTGTATTCAAAAGAGAAAAGACTTTATTTATATATAACGGAGTATACAAATATGACTTTTGATGGTTCACAAATAATTTTATTTGTCTGCAACAAACATATATGGGAATGGTAGAAGAACACTCAAATCTTACCAATTATGGCAAGAAAATAAATGTACTCGCAAAAGAATCGTATGTGTGGTGAATCTCATAGAAACAATATTACATCCCTGTAAAATATTCCTTTCGTTTGATTTTTTTCAAATCAAACTAGACAAACTTTAATCGTAAAATAAATAAAAAATTTTTATATATTATTTTAGAATTAATTTAAAAGAAAAGTTTTAGAAATTTATATGTAACACAAATTTAATGTAATTGACGAATAAAGTCTGTCTAATTTGATTTAAAAAAAAATGAAATTGTACGGAATATTTTAGAACGGAGAAAATACTTAAAATCGACTATTCATTTCGGGGGTTGGATTTGGTTTGGTTTCCGGTTGAACTGTGCCCGAAATTAGGCCTCCCACTGGATGACTCCGGACCGGTTAGCCTTTGTTTCAGCTGGGACAACAAAGCCTGATTCTCTTGGTTTAGACGTTGAGCCATTCTTCTAAGCCTCTCGTTTTCTTGAATAATTTGATAGTTTTTCCAAATCAATTCGGAGTTTTCTTTATCCATATCTATCTTCTTTATTTGTATATATATCTATATATTCTATGGTACAATATACTAACAATATTGTTATTTATATAGAACAAATAGTGTTGGATTTATATACTTATGAGTTTTTTATTATGGGCACGAGGATGGTGCGTTGAGATTTGGAGCACCCAATAATGATCTAACTAGCTGTATGTCTCTAATCTCATACAAATCATTAGATGGCAAAGAAGAGGCGTAAATTTGGGTAATGCTTGATTGAGTTCGACTTTTGGCCTCGTTTCACATCAGCGTTTGAGGTTAGCGTTAACGTTTAAAAACTTATCCAACAGTAGCCTCTATCGTTAATGTTTTCAGAATTAATCTACACCGTAAAATTTTTTATCCAAAATGCTAACGCTAGTCGAAAACGATGTTCCCAAACACGACCCCTTGACAACTACAATAGGGGGTTTTAGGCGCAAATCGACTTTTTTATTCGTCATATTAAGATTATAACTTAATTTATCTTTTCTAGAAAATTACAGTATCTGATTAATTCCAGAAGAATTTTAAGGATAAGATGATATTCATTTTTTTTGGGGAAAGGTCGGAGATGCCGGAGAATGTAACTTTATATCTGGGTCTAGCTTGATGTCTTAGGTGTTGGGTGATCAAAGATCTGCAGTTATGTTCTTTCCCCCACATAGATTTTGCTTTTAAAAATGAAACAGAAAAAAAAGGAGATGGGATGGGGGTTTTTGGAAGGGTGATACTAGAAGCAAAAGAGATGTTTCTTGATTGGCAATGAATAACACAAAGATGGCTTTTGTAACAAACCCCGCCAATATTATGCTAGCACGAGAAAATTGGCGAAAAATGTATTATAAAATATGTTTCCCATCCTCAAAGTCCATAATTAAACTTTACTAATTAAAGTTCATAATTTGGCAAAAGAATTGTAGTGAATTATTGCTTTAACAAGACTAAAATTGAATTATTTTTGAGACAAGCACCCAAATTTAAAATTAAAGGAAAATGTGGACTTCTTTGCACGTTATAATGCCAAATGTGAGATTTATAAGGGAACAATCAAAATGCCAGCAATGAGAAATGTAAAAAGTAAATATAAGCTAGATATATCAAACATGTGTTAATTACCTTTTAAAACTCAGATTCATTGGGTGTTATACAGATTGTATTTTTTGATAGAATTTGTCTGATTTATTAAGGCTCCATTCCGTTCAACTTATTTTTTCTGATCTGATCTGATTTTAATAAGTTCTGATCTGATCTGGTCTGATCTGATCTGATTGGATCTAATCTGATCTGATTGGATCTGATCTAACCTGATCTGATCTGATTTGATTAGATCTGATTTGATCTGATTAATTATGATTTAATTTAAAATTTTAAATAAATAATTTGATTAGACTTTATAATAACGTTTGAAAATTGTAATCATAATTCATATTATAATATAATCAATATTTTTTATTTAATGATTATTTTTTAATAAAATAAAAATAGTTAATTCATATATTAGAATAATCATTCATATTATAATGTAATAATATTTTTTATTTTATGATTATTTTTTTGTGAAATTAGAATATTAATTTAATATTTTAATAATTACTTCATATATACATTAGAATAAATATTTAATTTAGATATACATTAAAAAGTAATTAAATTTAGATAATCAATATATATAAGAGATAGTATTTTTATTAAAATATCTCATCCTTATAAAAAATCAAAACTTTAGAAACTCAAATTACAAGTAGCAATAAAAATATATTTTAAAAGTAGAATTAGATTGATATTGTCAATGTATTTTAAAACTAATTTTTCGACGTCTAATAATTAAAGATTACTATCTCAGTTTTCTATTTAACCTATTTCTAAAGTTTATTCTTTTTCATTTTTAAGAACAATAATAATAATAATAATAATAATAATAATAATGATGATGATGATGATGATGATGATGATGATGATAATAATAACAATAATAATAATAATAATTCTTGATGGGATCTGATTTTAATAAGTCCTGATCTGATCTGATTTGATTCGATCTGATCTGGTTTGGTCTGATCTGATCTGATTTTAATAAGAATAAGAAAAAATAAGAAAAAATAAGTTGAACGGAACGGGGCCTAAATTGGGTCAGATTTTCTCTTTTCCTCATTCCATGGCACTAGATTTAATTCTTTTTCAGTTTGACTTAGCATGAAGATTAGAAAAAATTAAACAGTGTAAAGACTTTCTATGTTTGTCTTTGAGCACCAACATGGCACAAGATGCAATCCCTATGAGATCAGGCTAACGACCAAGTGAGCTCATGGTATACACTGCCTTGAATTGACTGCTGATAAAATTTAGCGCTACAACTATGAATCTATGATGTACGAAGAATAAGAGAAATGCTATTAAGAAAATTGGCTTTATATTTCTCTTGTGTTTAACACTTTTTTGTTTGGTTTACAATGGAGGGCAAGTCTCCTATCTATAGCTAAAGTTTATCCTATACATAGTAAGTATTGTCGTGCGCTACATCATCGGCCATTTCGCCGACCGTGTATCAACCATGGCGGAGAACCGGTTATTGATTACCCCTCAATCCCACAATTTAGGGAATTACATTTATTCGGATGTTGGATGTCTTCCCGACCCACTATTGGGCCAGCAAAACTTCGATTGGGCTGTTCCTAATTGGGCCACAGACTCAGATATCCACCAACTGCGTTGGGTTTTGACTTTGTTTGAGACGATTGAACAAGGGACCCTCCCTAAGTGTCCTCACACTGGTTCTTTGACAAGAGAAATGCATTTAAGTATAAGTGAAAAAGAGACTGTTACATGATCAAGACATGCACTTATGAAATAAATGGAAATCTTGCCAATGAGTATCCAAAATACACACTTAAATGTATTCTAGAGTCTTTTGAATTAATAACAGTGAAATTTGTACTAAATATGATTAAAATATGACTCAGTTTTAAATCTTTTTATTCTCTAAATAGTACTTAATGATGTATAGTGAGAGGAATAATGTCTAGTAATGGTAAACATTAACTTGAATAATGACTAATGAATAATGACCAATGATTTTAGTATTCGTTGGGAAATAAAAACATATGATCCTATATCGATTAAATTATTATGTTTTATTGTTTTAATTAGTTCTATTTAGGTAAATTCACTTTAATAATATTAATTTCTGTAAGGCCTTGTTGGCCAATTTTTGTTTCGGGAAGAGAGCATGATTCCTCTCATCTTGACTTTGTGTTTTCTTTTTTGACACTACTAAAAAACTGGGATACAAGGACATAATTTAATGACACCTAATTTGTAAAATGTCCTTAAAAGTTATTAATGACACTTCTAGATGTCTAATTTAATTAGCCCGTTGTTGGGCTTTTGAGCACTTGCAAAGTAATGCCGCATTTTTTTTTACCTAAAAACATACTCCCTCCGTCCCCCATAGATCTTCTCAATAGCCCTTTTTCTTTGTATACAATAGATCTTCTCATTTCATTTTTTAACAATTAAAATACCACAACTACCCCCACTTACTTTATTTATTACACCTCACCACCTCATTTAATACACTCCACCCATATTTCATTAAGGGTATTATGGTAAACTTTCACCTTTTTTCAACTCTCCTTAAAAACCACCAAAAGTCAAAATGAGAACATCTTAGGGGGACGGAGGGAGTATATAATATTATTAATATTTGTTAGATTAGATAAAAAAAGCCTATAAATCATAAATTTAAACTTTTTTTGGGTTGAATTGGTTCATTCACAATAACTAATATCCTTTAATGGAATCTCCACTCTATGAGTGAATACATAAACCTAACACAGAACACCTTTGGTCAACAATTTAGAGACAACAAACACAATTTTTTCCCTTTTTCTGGTACATAACAAAACTAAAGTCGAACCTTTTCAAGCATGTACAGGTAGGGAACAATGTTAATTAACCAATATATGTAAGTACGAGTGAGTAGTAAGTAGTAACGACCATAAATAATTAATTTTATAAGAAGCTAGCTAGGACCCTCTTAGCTTGTACGTCGAAGCATCTTTAACCTTCACACCGGCCATATCTCAAATATATAGGAAAACAATAAAAAAAAGGACTACTAATTAACCAAATCCCAGTGTTAAATATATCAATTATTTAATATATTTAATATATTTAATATTATATATTATAATTATGGTTGTTACCTATTATAGTTAGAGTTATTATTATATAATATTACCTTATATAAATAAGTCATTAATGTGGAAGATTCTAGAATATACTCCTCCACCTATAAATAGATACTTTGTATTCCTTTCTTATTCTTTCAATCAAAAGACATTCTATATTATTTTTACATGGTATCAAAGCCTTTGTTCTTGGTGACCTAATACATTCCGCTTCCTCCGCCGCCGTCGTTGGTGAATTATCCGGCGACGGTGGCCTCACTACTACTTGTTCCTCCAATAATGATCTCCCATACTCCTCCATCCGGCTCTGGATACACCACCACCGCTTCCTGATTGTAGATGATATCATCACCTCAATCTGCTTAGTCGGCAGATCTTCGGTCAACATGCATCTCCGGAAATACCTCATTCCTTGTGTTTCTTCTCTAACTCAGTCGCGCAGGACTCCAGCGCACGTCAATCTTCTCCCTTCTTCGACGTCAGCGGCATGAATTTGTTCGCAACGGCTCTTCTCCCATCCTCCTCGAAGCAGGCACATGTCTTTCCCAACAATCGTTCTTCTTCTCTTATGGTCCGGATGCATTCAGTCTGCTCTAGCCGAAGATATGTCTCTAGTCTCTAATCACGATTCTGGTCATCATTCAATTTAAAGTTGGCGTTCAATACTCACCGTTCAGGACGTTGGGAGCATGTTTATTGTCATGAAAGAGTTTGTAGATTTCCTTCCACAAGGCATGAGCAAACGGGTTGTTGGCGAGGACGAGATCTGAGACTTCATCTGAGACTGTTGATAGAATCCACCCTTGAAGGAGAGCATCAAATTGGTACCATTCTACGTCATCAGCGGAGGAGGCTACGGTGGTGCCATCAAGAAACCCCATGAGAT
This sequence comes from Cuscuta campestris, assembly GCA_900332095.2. Classification (NCBI taxonomy): domain Eukaryota; kingdom Viridiplantae; phylum Streptophyta; class Magnoliopsida; order Solanales; family Convolvulaceae; genus Cuscuta; species Cuscuta campestris. The sequence continues at coordinate 406,912 of OOIL02000242.1, read as the reverse complement.
TGAAACGGAGAACAAGAAGACGAAAGAGCCGACTCCATTTTTTGTAGTTCGGTTCGGAGATGCTGAGTTGTACGGGGATGTGAAGTTTGATATTAGAGATAGTGGTGAAGGCAAGATGAGGGGATTTGGTAGTATTGTTGTTGTCGGAGGTGACGGCGGACTGTTCGGCCATGGTTGCCGGCGAGAAGAGAGGGCCGAGAGAGGGGAGAATTGACGGCAGAGAGGGGGGACTGCCGAGAGAGAAGGCCGAAAGAGAGAACTAGGGTTTGAGGGGAGCCGAAAATTTCAAAGCTCTGATACCATGAAAAATGAATATTTTCCAATAATGTAATGTGTGAATACAAGGGAGTATATATAGTAGAGGTTTCCATAGTTATGTTAGGAAACCTATTGTGTTAGGAAACTATAATAAATAAGGACTCTACAATACATGGAAACTACTATATACAAAATATACTAAATATATACTTGATATATTTAACATGCTTCCGACGGCGCTGGCAATGAGGGCCGAACTCCCAAGCAATCCCGAAACTCGGAGAAAATAATGGACGGGAGACCCTTTGTGAAGATGTCTGCGTACTGGAGGGATGAAGGGACATGAATTACGCTGACCTGTCCAAGAGCGACCTTGTCACGAACAAAATGAATATTTAATATATCAATTATTTAATATATTTAATATATTTAATATTATATATTATAATTATGGTTGTTACCTATTATAGTTAGAGTTATTATTATATAATATTACCTTATATAAATAAGTCATTAATGTGGAGGATTCTAGAATATACTCCTCCACCTATAAATAGATACTTTGTATTCCTTTCTTATTCATTTCAATCAAAAGACATTCTATATTATTTTTACACCCAGTCCACTTAAAATTACATATCTTGTATTCCCAAAGATGTATTTATACATTCAATGAATATTGTTATATACTCCGTATATATATACTTCACGAACAGTGATACTATAGAAGTTTGACCAAGGTTGAAATGATGACAATTAAAATGAGTAGAGTTCGGAAAATATCAAAATGGATTGGGCATAGATGTAGTTGACTTAGACTTGGCTAGATTAAAGGAAAATAAGGACAATTGTTAAGCCAATTTGAAATATTTTATGGGATTGAGAAAATTTACGGGACGGAAGACAGCAAATAACATGGTAAATGTGGATATATATACACCAAAAAATTGGTTCAATATATAAAACAATACTCCATCACCGATCAGTATAGCTGCACCTATTCGATCGTTCCAAGATTATTATATTATGGAGAAAGCAAATTATAATTTCATCATCATCATCATCACTATGTTCTTATTATGTCTGATAATAACTTCAGAGGCCGCCGCTGCAAGTAGTAGTAGTAGTAGTCATTATTATTATGTCCTCGTGGAAGAAGGGCCAAAGAAGTTGTTTGTATTTGGGGATAGCTATGCGGACACCGGCAATTACCCACCCACAAATGCCTCCACCCCGTTGAGGCACCCTTATGGCATCTCCTTCCCCGGCATACCCTCCGGCCGCTGGTCCGATGGCCGCGTTCTCACCGATTACATCGGTATCTATCTTTTTTTCCCTCCTTCGATCCCATAATATCTCTACCAGTATTTTATTTTTGTTGAATTGGATGATGCAGCATCGTACTTGGGACTGGAATCCCCGCGGCCTTATGTTAAAGAGCATCCCACATCGGAAAAGTGTGAGAAAATTAATCGGTATATAAGCTCTTGAGTTAAACTAACTAATCGATTGGATTCAATCTTTTAATGCGGTTCAACCCAAGTGTCTTATTACCCAGTTCAGTTGTCTCTACCCAATCCTAAATTCTATCATGGTATCAGAGCAGGTTTTGGCCCACCTCGTTTGTCAAGGTGTCCGTCTAGACGTTCATTCCTAGCGGC
>OOIL02000242.1:367483-404765 GCA_900332095.2 Cuscuta campestris | reverse complement strand
CCCACCTCGTTTGTCAAGGTGTCCGTCTAGGTGTTCATTCCTAGCGGCCCGTTTGTCCCCAGTTGTCCGTATAGAGTATGTACCAACGGCCTGTGGCCCGTTTAACACGATTGCTCGTCTGGAAGTCCATACCCAGCGGCTCGTGGTTCTTTAGGTGTTGGCGCAAAAAAAAAAAGAAAGTCAAGGGAATGGGACTTGATTTGCAAGTGGTCAACCAGTTAGATTCAAAATGGCCCGGTTGTCCACTTGAGGGGGAGTGTTAAAGAGCATCCCACATCGGAAAAGTGTGAGAAAATTAATCGGTATATAAGCTCTTGAGTTAAACTAACTAATCGATTGGATTCAATCTTTTAACACAGTTCAACCCAAGTGTCTTATTGCCCAATCCAGTTGTCCATACTCATCCTAAATTCTATCACCTTATGCGATGTGGAAGCGGAGCGGGGAAGAAGGAGGAGAAGACGGGGACGGGATGAATTTTGCGTACGGAGGGACGGGGGTGTTCGAGACCGGGGTGGAGGGGCCGAAGATGGGGGCGCAGATAAAGAGCCTGGGGCAACTCGTGCGCCGGAATGTGTACACCAGACAGGACCTCTCCTCCTCCCTGGCTCTCGTCACCTCCGCTGGGAATGACTACCTTACCTTCCTGCTTGACCACGGCAATTTAAACGTAAGATGAGTTCAATAGCCACAATGCATACTGTTTCAATTGGGATGGTTATGGACTTTACCCCCAATTATATGGAGTCAAATCATTACATGGGGAGATGGAAAGGGAGGGTAAAATGGTCCAAATGGTGTTAAAATTGGAACTTTTTAATTCTTTTTGGGACATGTTAAAGAGCATCCCACATCCGAAAAGTGTGAGGAAATTAATCGGTATATAAGCTCTTGAGTTGAACTAACTAATTGATTGGATTCAATCTTTTAATGTAGTTCAATCCAAGTGTCTTATTACCCAATCCAGTTATCCATACTTCATCCTAAATTCTATCAGGACAAGAATGAGAGGGAATAGTGTAATCAAATTACGGACAGCGGGAGTAGTTGTTCATATCCGCCAATTTTTTAGGGCGTGATGGACGGATCGAACCCCGAGATAGAAAAAAAAAGATTACCCTCCAAGAACTTATCCATCCAAGAAACCATAAAATATTCACTCCGTCCAAAAGTTTGATTCTGATTTCACTTTTCATTGCCTTCCCTGTAATTTTTTTTACCATTAATATCGCTATTTTTGTAAAAATATACTCCGTATATAATAAAAAGTACAATATTTCAAAAATATATTATAAAATAAATCTATTAATATTAAATCTATATGATAAACCAATGTATTTTTCCATATAAAATTTGTGGTTTGAAAGTTTAAAAAATTTCACCAAACTGACCCGTGATCTTAAATTTGTGGCCGGCGGGCAATGGAGACAGGATGTGGAGGGTTTTGCAGAGAATCTAACGAGGCAACTCAGTGAAAACCTGAAACGCATTCATGAGATGGGAATCCCAAAAGTAGCAGTGACCGCTATGGAACCTCTGGGTTGCCTACCTGGCCCTGCTGCTGCTGCTTCTTCTTCTTCTTCCTCAAATTATAATACCCATCATGAGAACTACCCAAACTGCAACAAAATTGGCAACCGCATCACCAGGTTTCACAATCAACTCCTCAGACAAAGGGTGGACCAACTCAACCGCCACTACAGCCGCCGCAGCAGCCGCCGCCCTTTCGTCATTCTTGATCTCTATTCCGCCTTCACCTCTGCCTTGAACATCCGGGACGGCCGCCCCGGTAAGCCGCCATACAACTTAAAATTGAGCAGATCGAGGGGCAGATATACATTGCCCCCGTGTGTAGCATATATGGTTTCTCTGAGGGAAAAATGTTAATTAAGTCGGATAGATTTCCTATGAGCGTTTTATCCATGGTTCCTTGTGCGCACTAGGTACCGGAGGATCATCCTAAAGACCAGATCAAGATTATACTTCCTCGTCCACAAATAAACTTTCCGTTCAATATCCACAGGGTCAAACTTTATTCACTTTTTTGGCTTATTTTTGTCACCCATTTCATAAAATAATATAGTCATGTCACTTCTAGTTTTATACATCTTTTGATATAGTTTTTTAATATGTAACATTTATTTTTAAATATTACACCATTTTTCATATAAAATGATTTGAAAATAACTTCAGTCAAACATCGTAACGCGCAACGGGAAGTTTATTTGTGGACGGAGTGAGTATCATGGTTTACTTCCTCAATGCTTTGTAGAGTCAGGGGTGTGGGGTGCCCTAGGGGGTGAAACCCCAAACTCTCCCACTCCATTTGGACCCCAACTTATTTCTCCCATCTACGTCAATTGCACATCGTAAGTTTAGTTGACTTTGAAGTAAAAAATAATTTTAACCTCAAAATCAACTAAATTTGCGGGTATAATTAATGTGGGTACGAGATGGGTTGGGGTCGGGACTCTGTGGGTGACATATATATATTAATACATACTCCCTCCGTTCTCAAAAACACTTCCTCTTTCATTTTTTCCACTTCCAACAAAACACTTCCCTTTTCTATTAAAAAACCACTTTTACCCTTACTTTTTCATAACATACCTATCACATCATACTTTTTCTCTAATAATATATTCATCACATCTTACTTTTATCCATCACATCAGGGGCAAAATTGGAAATCAAGAGGTATAACTTAACACTTCCTTATTTTTGTCTCAAATCCAAATGGGAAGTGTTTTTGAGAACGGAGGGAGTACAAGACACTTATATATGTGAATTGTGATATATGCAAAAGGCTTATAATTAAATGCAGGGAAGAGTGGCTTCGAGAAGGGATTGATGCCATGTTGCAGAGGGATGTGTGGGGCGGTTGACGAGAGGGGGAACAAGGAATACACAGTGTGTGATGATCGGAGAAAGGCATTCTTCTGGGACGCCGTGCATCCGTCACAGCAAGGCTGGCTTGCCGTTTATTCCGCCCTGAAACCCTCTCTCCCCGCCCTCCTCTTCTCTCCCCCTCTCCCCACTACTACCACTCGCCGCCGCCACCGCCACCACCTCATGCCTTCCACTATTTAATTTAGTCATGACGACGACGACCTTACTTAGCTTGATTAAACATGCAAAAATAAACTGAGGGGATGGTTACATTATGAACCTCAAGTTGGATGTTCCTATATATATACGTTCATTTTAATCTATTATTGGGAGATAATAATTGTGGGTNATCTTGAAGTAGGAATCAACATAGCCCTTCACCGCCCTCCTCTTCTCTCCCCCTCTCCCCACTACTACCACTCGCCGCCGCCACCGCCACCACCTCATGCCTTCCACTATTTAATTTAGTCATGACGACGACGACCTTACTTAGCTTGATTAAACATGCAAAAATAAACTGAGGGGATGGTTACATTATGAACCTCAAGTTGGATGTTCCTATATATATACGTTCATTTTAATCTATTATTGGGAGATAATAATTGTGGGTTAAATTCTGTTCAAATCAGATTGAAAACCCCCAAATACAAATAAATAAAGTGACCCTTTCATGTGTGATATAAAAAAAAATCTCCTTATTATGTTATTATTTGTATATATAATCACGAGGTTTAATTTTTTTTATTTAAAATGCTACGAGTATATTATAGAGTATTAGGAATACTAGATATACTCCGTATATGTTAGAAATAGAATATTACTCGTATTATATACTCCATCCGTCTCATAAAGTTATTTCCTTTTCAAAAAAATTACGTCCCTTAAAGTCATTTCCATTATTTCTATTAAAAAATTACTTTTTCCTCTTATTTTTTCATACCCTACATATCACATCATACCTTTTTTCTAATAATCTACACATCACATCTTACTTTTATCCATCACATCAAGGGTATTTTTAGAAAGTCAACACAAAATTATCCCACCTTATTTTACCAATTTAGTCAAACCGTCCCTATCTTTATGGGACGGAGGGAGTATTATCTTCCTTATTTTATTAATTCTTTATTGTATTTTTAATATAATTCTTATCCTACTATCATTGGAACTCTCTCTTGTAATCCCTATATAAAGGATATACTCCCTCCGTCCCACTCTCTTTGTCCACTTACCTTTTGGCACCATCCAATGCACTTCTTTAATCCATTTTATCTTGTAATTTGTATATTAAAAAATTATAAAAATTATATATTAATAATCTATATGTTAAGACAAATCAAACAAGATCACACATGACTATTTTTAGGCTTACACATTGAGAGAATTTGATGAGTCAAAGTGCTTAGATGAACAGTTCCAAAAGTCAAAACTGGAACTCTCTCTTGTAATCCCTATATAAAGGATATACTCCGTATCTTTCAAGATTTAATAAGACCAATTATCGATCATCAAATTGTATCATGATATCAAAGTAAGGTTCTAAAAAATCTAATCCTCCTTTTTACGGCCGAGCACATCGTCAGTCTCTATTCACACCCGTTGATTGTCTGACAGTATATATGGTGTCACCGACCGATCTCGACGAGCGTGTCCAAAAGTCGCCGTCTACTATCCATCTCTTTCTCTAAAAAAATCAATTATTTCTCTCTTCCAAAAAATGATGCGTGTGATCGAAGGACAAGAAAGTTGCATTTGTTTGTGTTTTTTAGAGATCGAGAGCATGAAAAGCGATAGAGAAGCAAAGAACGGCCAAAAAGAGAGAAAAATAAACTCCTCACCCTCGTTGCAATCGCCAATGTTTCCACCGGGGAAAAAAGCTCAAAAAACATAATCTCAAGTTTCTTCATCATGTAACAAATTCTTGCTCTCTACTTCTAGATGCTATCCTCACAAAACTACTTTTGCCGACTCAATTCCAGTACCTGTGCTCCAAACTGCTCCTCGTTACCGATGATCAACTTGCGGGGTATATTAGGAAGCATGAAATGCCAATTTTTTATTATTTATATAGAATTTGGGTGTAGGGACGCACCCTAGTACCTGACCGAGGATATTTTGGGGATAGGAAGCGTAATGTGTTTGAAGAATACGTGCAACATAGATGCTAACTCATAAACTAAAAAAATTGATCACCAATTTATAGTGAGCATAGAGCTTCTGTATTTCATATGGAGAACATATTATATTACTCCCTCGGTCCCTAAAAACATGGAAGGTTTTGATTCTTAAGAGATTTAAGGATAATGTATTTTGGTGTTGAATTTTCCAAAACATATTCTTAGATGTGATGGTTAAAAGTAAGATATGATGGATAGATTAATAGTGTATATATGTGATCTGATAGGTAGATCAAGGAAGGAGAAAAAAATTAATATGGGTAAAAGTAACTTTTTAATAAAAATTAAAAAAAATATTTGGGACGGACGCAAAAAGAAAGAAAAAAAGTTTTTAGAGACGAAGAGAGTATTTGTAATTTTGTCTTTTCTTATAAATGTCTTTTTTTGTGCTTAATTTAAAAGCCAACCACACTCCAACCATATTTTAGCGGAAGTGATAAAAAATGTTACACTAATTCATAAAATATACTCACTTCGTTCTCAAAAAGAGTTCCTATTTTGACCAAATGTAAAAATAAGGAAGTATTAAATTGTAGTTGACTTCCAATTTTGCTCTTAATGTGATGACTAAAAGTAAGATGTGATGAATAGATTATTAGAGAAAAAGTATGATGTGATTGGTAAGGTATGACAAAGTAAGGGTAAAAGTAGTTTTTTAATAGAAAGTTGGAGTGTTTTGTTCAATTGTTGGATGTAGAAAAAATGAAAGAGGAAGTGTTTTTGAGAACGTAGGGAGTATAAACTTGTAACTTATGGATTTGAGTTTTTATTTTATTTTTTACTGAATTATGCTGGAATAACATTTTAATAAGGATTTAACCATAAGAGTTTTACACCCACGCACAAGTTCAACCAATATCTAAGTTCACATTTGAAACCCTAAAATAGTTTCTCTGAGCAGAAAATACAGCAACAAATTAAAGAAGAAGATGAGACATGGAGCTGGGTTCAGGCAAGCCGGTCCGGTCCGGTCCGCAAGATTCACCTCATGGAACCGGTCCCGCTCCTACAGATCAAAAACGTAGTGATCAGATCAGATAGGGGCAATAAAAAGAAAGTAATTAAAGATTAAAAGCGCATTTAATTAATCACAGCTCACTTACCATTCATAATGGGATGTATTTGTGTGTTTTACTGCCTCCGTAGTAGGCCAATAATTTCGTGCTCCACCTGAGGCATAAAATATTATTCTCTTTAATTATGATGTTTGACAGAAATTATTTTAAAATAATATTCACTTTATTAGACATTGCTCTGTATTTTATTGTGCGGAGTACTTCTGTTTTAAAATTGGCATTCATAAATTAAACTTTTCATGACTAATAACGCAAAAAATTTAGTATATACGGAGTATTTAAAACTCCGTATATAAGGAGTATATATTTATACATTTAAAAACCTAATTTTAAGAATATTAGATAGAGTCAAGAACTATGAGCCTCCAAAATATCGCGTCCTATAGCTACAAAATTGGGGGTCATCGGGTGCGTGCGGGCGTGCGTACCTTCATTATATTTTCCATTTTGGATTCGAAGGTATTCTTTTCCCTCTTGAGATTTTCCACTAACTCCGTGCAGCTGATAGATATATATAGAACATGTCGTGAATCGTGAGAATTCAAGAATGAAATCAAAACGAGAATGACACGACAAACTATACACTTAATTTATGCATACACTTGGAGCATTATTTGTACGATTTGACTTAATAATTAATAAACGTTTTGAAAATATTAACGTTCAGATTATTGTATAGGAAACGAAAAAAAGTCAATCTATATGGACTAGTTTCACGACATAGTAGGAAGTATTTTGTTAGATAGTCGCAACGCAACTTCGCACAAATTTAGAAATTAATTAGAGTAAATTCCATAAAAGGTCCCCAGTTATAGGTCGTTTTACATATTTAGTCCCTACATATCAAATATTACTAATTTAGTCCTCAATTATTATATCATTTTTCACGAATGGTCCTTTGTTAACGTTTTTGTTAAGAACATGGATAAAATTGTATATTCATACTTCACTCTCCTGAATTAAGCTTCCCCCCTCTCTACTATTTCCAAAACTTGTCGCTGAGTTTGAAGCTCTAAACCCAAAACTGAAATGATCATATCTCTCTCAATTATTAGTCTTTTTCGTGGAATCTAAAATAAAAACCAATAAGCTTTATGGATGAGTTTTATCGGTTAGTCTCAAAAAATTACAAAGAAAATAAACATTAAAACTCATCCATGAGGGTTACTAGTTTCGAAGCTTCAAACTCAGCGATGGGTTTAGGAAAGGAGTGCGAGAGGAGGGAGGAAGCTCAATTGAGAAGAGAAAAAAGTGTGAATTTATAATTTTATCCATGTTCTTAACAGAAATATTAACAAAGGACCATTCGTGGAAATAAATATAATAATTGGGGACTAAATTAGTAATATTTGATATGTATGGACTAAATATGTAAAACAACCTATAACTGAGAACCTTTTATGGAATTTACCCAATTAATTAATACTTCCTACATCCTTGATTAAAAATTAGGGAGGGATTTACGTGGTAAAATGACATTCTCTCAATTTATTTTATTTGAAAATTAGTTTTAGAGTAAAAAAAAATAATACTTTCATGATTAAATTAAATGTTATAAAAATTTCTACAAAAGTCTATGTAAAAAAAATCATTTACAAATAGACAAACAAAAACTAAATACTTCGTACAAAAGATTGAATAAAATAAATTAAAAGATTCCTTACTCTCTCTTGGACTTCTTAAGAATGGCTTGAATTAATTTGCAGCAAGCTGAAGCCATCCGGCAAGCCCCAATGCTGCATATATATGTATGCACAACGCACAATACTATAATTTAATTTTATTTAATTTAATGAGTGTACCAAATTATATTTAAAATTAATTAGAAAAAGAAATGATAGAATACTTAATTATTTACCAGGCAGAACTTCCTTTGAGCTTGATGCAAAGCTCGTGCAATTTTTCATAGTCAAGAATCGGATATTCTCTATAATAAATCAAGTGGTCAATCAAAAAATATAGATATACATATGTGTGCTTGTGTGTGTAACATTTTAAAACTAGGAACAAATACACTGTGTACTTCGTGACAGTTTCACGCACTTACATAATATCGATCATATCATCCAGAGTAGAACCGCTGTCCGTCAAAAAGGTAGCAATCAATTCGACGAAGAATGTCACACCAGAAGTGCACTTCAAAGAATGGCACATCTTGAAGTAGGAATCAACATAGCCCTTCACCCACATTAATTATCATCATCACCATTCCAAACATTATAAATAAAACCCTAATTATATGTTCAACCTCTTTAACTAATTAAAGAAAAAAATGAGATTATGAAAATGTACCGAAAGCAAAAACAAAAAAAAAACTTTTTAATTAACTTGAACAAACGAATAGGAATGAAGAGAATTATTAATACTTGATGAAAGATTATCAGAGGAAATTAAATAAAACTTGGATTGAAGATCAATAATTAATTTTAATAAATAAATTAATTACTTGTTGCACCAAAGCATCAATTTGAGCATTAAGCTCTTGATTAAGGATATGGAGGTCCATTTCCCCTCTCATGAGGACACCCGGCATATAAGTGGATGGGTTTACTAATAGTAAAAAAAAAGATAGAGAACGAGAGTTAAATAAAGTTCATATATATAGTGTGTGTTTTGTGGTGTTTTCCTATGGGATGGTTCTCTTCTAATTAAATGAATTATATATATAGGTCTATATAAATTAAATAAAGATGGGTATTTTTTGGGTTGTCTAATTAAGAGAGATAAAGGAAGACATTAGACATGCATTTTATACCCCACGAATAATTATTGTAATCTCTGTCCGTTAATCTCACTATTTTTTTGAGTGATACTAACTTTAACGTTAAACTTTAGCATTTGAAAAGTTATCTAGCATAGTGATAGAATTTAGGATGGTATATGGACAACTGGATTGGACAATAAGACAATTGGGCAGAACCACATTAAAAGATTGAATCCAATCAATTAGTTAGTTTAACTCAGCAGCTTATATACCGATTATTTTTACTCTTGAACTTCCGATGTGAGATGCACTCTAAGAGGAGTTTGTTTTGAACCAAAGTTTATAATTGGCATTAGAGTTTTAAATTATGTTACACATCATTGCCTTGTTCTAAACACTTAAGGCGATGTCAACTCTTATAAAATCAATTGGTGTTACAAGATGCGCATGCCCTAGTCTTATAGACCATTCAACACGCAGAAGCGTCCACATCATTCGAGTGTGACTTGAGTTACATAGCCTTCGTCATGAGAAAATTAATGCACAAAGGCCAACAAACATTAGCTACCAGTGTATCACATTATATAACACATGTCTATTTGGAGATCTTACGGTGCTTCATTCGACCTTGATTGTTTCCAAATCCCACTCCCGTAACCCCCCCTCCCGGTGGTAATCCACACTCACAATCTTGGGAGTGAATTAATTTTCATTTAAACTGAGTGAAGAGAGTTAGGCGGGATATGAATTACTTTATAATCAAACAAAGAATCATAGAATGCCTAAATAGATTGAGTGAGTCCGTGTATGTGTCTATTATTAATTTACTTCTTTTAATTTACGGCGCTCTATTTTCCCGATTTCCTAATCTATCTCTTTCTTCTTTCACCAGCACACCACACTTAGCTTCTTCTTCCTCCTCCTCCTCCCATATAGCTAGTAGCTTGCAGCCAGTTCTCAACCGCAGCCCCTGTTGCACTTAACTAACCTACATATTACATCAGATATATTCACTATTATTAATCCACTTAGTATATCATATTCTATCATACATAAAAGTAGGGTAAAATTAGAAAGTAACAGAAAACTTACTTGTTTCTTAAATCTCACCTTTTTCCAAAGTGGAAAATGAAAATTTTATGGGATAGAAAAGATATACTCCCTCTGTCCTAAAATTAACTTCCCAGTTTGACTTTTGTAGTCAAACTTTTTAAGTTTTGACCGTACATTACGGAAAAAATTCATTGAATTTTCATATAAATTTATTAGCATTATATTCATTTTGAAACATAGTTTTGAAATATATAATTTTTATAAAATTTATTTATATAAAAATTGAGATATTGGTGATCAAAGTGTCGCATTGGAGACCGTGAAAAGTCAAATGGGAAGTTAATTTTAGGACGGAGGGAGTATGTTTTACTCCTGCTGAACCAACATTACTGTTCTAGTTTGATTTTTTAGTTGGTAACTCTGACTCTAAAATTAATTTAAATCTAATTAATCGGATTAAATTGTAAACTTAATATAATTAGGGTCATTTTTAGATATAATTATGAATTATCAAACTTAGTTCTTGTTTTATTTATTAACTTATAGTTATATTTAATTTATAATGAAATATATCAAAAAAAAAAGTCAAACTATGACGATAATTTTAGAAAGGATGGACTAGTCTGATCTAAGATAAATTACATTCTAAAAAGGGTGAGCCTCATTTCCGAGGGTCTCCTCAGATGACCCAACCGGACGGTCACTGAGAGGAGGTAAATTGGACTTTAATCGCAGATTGGTGGCAAAGATTGGAGTCTACACCTGGTACTTGCAGAGATCTCATGCTTAGTATAGTTGTCTTCTAGCGCAGTTGACAGGAACCTGGCTCGAGTTTTACCTCCTTGACACCTCTTGTCTTGCCAACTGTGCAACGCCCACCGATAGATAAATTACATTCTAAAATGGGCTTCTTGAGGTGGGTATCATCATTGTAGTTTAACTCTTAGTTGGATGCAACGTGAAAAATATCATGCTACCTAAAAATGGAAATGATGAGAGATAAAGAAAATGAGATTCTCATTTGTCATGCATGCAGTAAAAAAAATGTGATGTGAGAAGAATACTACGAGTAATTATTATACGAGTAATAATTAGTATAATTACCCCGCGCTACCGTAAAAGAAAAAAAGGCTTTATTTCAACATTTGATGATTTTCCTCCTTAAAATAGCAGATTTTATTTCATGGGAAGAGAGATCAACAACTGCAGAACAAGCAATATTCGAGTTATTGCTTTTAGATTATCTGTGTCAAAAAATGAAATAGTTGAACACTCTTTATTCAAATCCCTAGCACCAAAAATGCGTTTTCCCCAAAATAATAATAATAATAATATTTATTTCAAAATAATAATAATAATAATAATTACTGCGTACAATTTAACTTAATTTTATTAATCAAATATAACAATAGTATATTAATTCTAGAAAAAAGTATATTAATAAATTTGTTCATCTTGATATATGTATGGTACGTAGGGCGCAATATAAGTAATTTGTTTGAGTAAATAAAATAATCTAAATGGCCCATGCAGGTTTCGAACCTGCGACCTTCGCGTTATTAGCACGACGCTCTAACCAACTGAGCTAATGGGCCTGTTCGTAGATGCGACATGCTTTTTTATATAAAATGTATATCACTTAACACTCATTAGTTGGACTCCCCATTTTACCAGCGGCGGGCCTTGTACAAAAGGTTTCTTTTTTGATACTCCCTTTTGATAAATTATTTTTCCGTTCAATATTTATGGAGTCAAACTTTTTTAACTTTATTGTCGTGTTTTTGTTACCCATTTGATAGAATAATATAATCTTACCACATTTAGTTTTATAGATCTTTTGATGTAATTTTAAGTATGGAATTTTTGTTTTTTAATTCCATACCATTTTTCATATAAAATGATTTAAAAATAATTTCAATCAAACATCATAATGATTTTAAAAACTTTAGAATTGATTTTCTGGGTAAGTTAGGTAAAAATACTTTTAGCCACACATTTTCTCCGTCCCGAAATAATCGGGTCAATTTTCTTTTTAGTCCACCCAAAGTAATTTTCTAACTTCTTTACTTCCTAATAAAGTCAAGAATAAGTAATGAACAATATTCAGTTTCCTCTTATCAAATTTTGACCTTTAATTGTTTACTTTTCATTTTTTTTGTAAAGTCAATTGAATTTGGACACTTAATTTGAAATAGAGGGAGTATCATCACCAAAATAGGAAATAACGTAAGTTTTAATTATTATTATTATTATTATTATTATTTGGGATGTCTTAAAAAGAAAATTATAGATTAATTTATAAAGTATAAATGGTCAATTATAGTAGTATTGCAAATACCCCATCCGATCACATTAAATTTATCCAGTTTTCCTTTATGAAGCCCTCCATCGAAATTAATTTTTTACTTATTCAACACACTCCGTTTTTAGTAAATTTAGTATTGGAAACTACGGAGTATGATCTAAACCGCATATTATTATCGTTCTCACTTCTCACCAATGAATGACAAATTTTTACTAAAAGAACATTTTAGAAAAATGCTTGGTTCACAAACAAAATTGTCACAAACTTCACAAACTTACTATTTGTGAATTTCAATAAATTAAATTAAATAATCTAAACTAATTTTAAAATGAAAATTTAAATCATAAATAGTAAGTTTGTGATGTTTGTGAACGTAGCATTGCTCAACATTTTATTATTTGGAGTGGCTCCCAAGACATTGTGATACGGACTGATTTTATTGTCTCACACCGGTTAAATTGGAGACTTGGTGATGGATTTATATAATCAAGGGTTCTCCCATCTTAACAACTACTTCCTTCGTCCCACAAAAAAGTTTCCATTTTGAATAATATTTAGTCAAATATTTACACGCTTTGACTACAAATTATGAGAAAGGTATATTGAATTATGAAATAAATTTAATATAATTGGATTCATCTTAGAATCTTGTTTTGATATCCCAAATTTTTTTCGCATTTCATTATTTAGATTATATTTAATTTATGATCAAAGCGTGTAACTGTTTGACCAATTTATGGTCAAAATGGGAAGTTTTTTGTGAGACAGAGGGAATAGCTTTTAGGGTGTGATTCTTCCTTATGCTGTATCAATGGTATCGAAGCCAACTCAGAGTGGTGGCCTAGTGAAACCAGCCGTGACCAACGAGGACGTTGGGCCTTATGGGGGGTCGAATGATACGGATTGATTTCATTGTCCCACACTGGTTAAATGGGAGACTTGGTGATGAGTTTATATAGCCAAGGGTTCTCCTTTGACTCCAAAGTCTAATAAACTTGGATGGTTTTGACTCTAAAGTCAAATAAACTTGGAGGGTATAATCAAAGAGGTTGGGGGTGGGATCAAGTCGGGACAGGGGAAGGGGTTTGCCGTGGGGGCGGGTGGAGGTTAGGAACCCTCAAACCATCTCACATTACACAAACCATTTAAAACAAACCAACAAAAAAACTTGGTGTATAATAACAGTATCGTAAATTAAAGGTTTTCTATTTAGAAAACTAGATGTTAAAAAAAACCAAGCCAAAGGGTAGATGTACAATAGCTACAAGTATCCTTTACTATTTTTTTTATTATTTATTACGGAGTATTTCAATACAAACTTTTACATTACTTTTGTTGAGTGTAGAGTTGATGCACTCATGCACCAGGAACGAATTCATCATATACATACATTGTAGTATTAATTTACTCCCACATTGGGTAGTTGTCTGTATTCTTCAAGCAAGTGTGGAATATCATCCATCCGCAACTGAAATTCATCCAGAAAACATCATATAGATATACAAGAATAAAACGACGAGGAGCGAGTTGAAAAATGACAAGACACTCAGGCTCCGTTTGGTACACGGAGTTCATGCCATGGAATTGGAATTCGGGACTTCAATTCCAATTCTGCTGTTTGGTAGCAAAAAAAATATGTGGATTTGGAATTGGTAATGCAAAAAATGAATTAGAACTAGAGAATTCAATTTCATCCAATTCAATCTCATAGAATTTCAATTCTAATTTCGTCATTCCATGTACCAAACGGACCCTCATATATCTAAAACTCATTATGTCACTAAAGGCGAGTTCTATTTGATTTAAGGCTGGAAGTACAAGTTGATATAACACAATGCCATTTTGATTGCACGAGGAATAAGAAGCCATAAAAAAACACTTACCTGATGAACGTCTCTGATGTGATAAAATTGATAGATCTCCTTTCTGAGAAGGCCGGGATCCAGCGACTGTAAAAAAGATTCAACATTTTGTCTGCACAACGAAAGACAGAAAGTGGGCTCTACGAATCAGTAGAGCTCAGCAAAGTGTTATCATTTTTTTGGCTAGAAACACGATTTTGAAATCAAGACAAAGCTGTTTAGCTAGGGTCTGTTTGGATGGAGGGGTTTGGAGAGAAATGCTTTGGATGGTGTGGTTTATATAAACGACAACCCAGTAGGAGACGTTTTCTCTTACTTTTGACTTAAGGCAACCAGCCGCTCATAATCTCTTAGTAATGGGCCAAGTTCCTTCAATTGAATTGATTTTGGCAAAGCATTCCTCCAGTGCTCGCGAAGTACTTGTGTAGCCTTCAACCAGAAAGATACTAATACTGAAAATAGAGTCAAGTGAATGTGTTGTGTACAAGTCTGTACACATATATGCCATTTACTGAGAATATTTAGAAACTCATGGCCATTAAACCAAGATGGTGAACCTGTTTGCCGTCTAGAGCCCCTCCAACCATCTGAGATGCTAGTTCAATAAATTCCCTGTCCTCCGCCACATCGACCATTCTCTTTGGATTTGAAAGTGAAACAGAAAGTTGTAGCCTTTTCTGCAATTCTAGGACAGAAGATTCTCCCCTGCGGCTTTCCTGCAGAGTACATAGAAAAACAAAAAAAAATTAGTATTAAAAGCCCTCCCGTTTACATAGATCTTTGAAGGACACAAAACGGCACCTATCCTTCTATAAAGTTATTATCTCCTCCAAGAAATCATAACATTCTGAGTGAAGATAGGTTCAAGTAACATCACACATAAGATACGATACTCTCATGCAGAAAAGAAAATGCTTGCTTATTTTCAACAATGCATTACTCCTCCGTCCGGATTTAGTTGTCCACTATTTTATTTGGCATTTTAACTCATTCCTTAAGAATAATATTTTTTAGGAAGTGGCCAACTAAATCTGGACGGAAGGAGTATTTGTTTACACTAAATAATGGCTATAGGAGGACATATGGCTTGATTGAGTTGATTCTGAGAACAAGACAATTACGAAGACAAAATAACTGAGGCAAAATCTTCAATACCTTGTTGTCTTCTGAAGGGAATTGACTTCGCGACACGGAAACAAATTCGTTTTCGGTGTCATGCCTAGAAGGAGAAGTTACCTGCTTTGCAATTGGATCCTCTACAACAAAGGGATAAACATGTAGAGAAGCTTAATTCCAGGGTAGACAAGTACACATCAATTCTTGAAGGGTATGTTTGGATCTCAAAAAATGCTGGGGAAAGGAAAAAATTGCTACGAAGAGTTTAATTTCTCGTGTCTAGTTTTACCACAGAAAATGCAAAGAAAATGAAATATGATTATGTTTCAGATTGTTTGGATATGAACCAAAGTTTTACTTTCCCAATATTTTCTCTTTCAAAATATCCCCTACATTTTAGGTCCTACTTTCTTGCCTTAGCATTCTCTGAGTTCCAGATAGGCCCAAGAGAAGTGGAAAAATGAAAATAATCAGAAAGCTATGAGTGGGGTGAAACTGTAAAAGTATTGTGTCATTAATTTCCAATACAATCCATAGCTCTTCAGACACCATTTGTGGTACATCCACAAAGTTTAGCTACTTCTTAAGTTCTTATCAAGGTGTGCCTAAGCACTTGACTGGGCATCTATTGATGTTATAATGGGCATCTTTTCAAGTCTCAAATTTATTTTACAACAAAAAAAAATTCTTGTACACTTGTGTGGTCCATTCCACCTATATATATATATATATACACACACACACACACATACATACATACATATATACATACATTATATATATATATATACATACATACATATATATAAATACATACATTATATATATATATATATATATATATATATATATAAAATTTACAGAACAAAGTGACTAGTGAATTGGGGATGAAATACAGTTTCAGAAGAAAACACAATTCTGCAGCAAGATAATCAGTGAGCATACTTATACTCTAAACTCAACCCTGTAAATGGTTAGGTTGACGAGCATGTATAATAAACGTAACTACTGGTGTAATTCATATGGTTTAGTGTAAAGCAACTCCTTCCGACCCAATTTGTTGTGCGTGTTTTCCTTTTTGATCTGTCCCAATGTATTGTGCATGGTTCCATTTACAGAGAGTATTTTGTGGTATTGTGGTTCATAGTGTATTGTCTCCTCTACATAAATCTCAACCACAGCATTTTTGGTTGTATAGTTTTAACTACAAGGAGGTTGAGAGAAGAGCTAAGACAACTCTAAGAAGTTTCTAGAAGATACAATGAGAGAAGCAGTTAACTTTTGAATACTTTAAAGCATTACATATCATTAACACTGATAGTAATAAAGAGAGTGCATTATCAAGTATAGGGTTTATATAATACCGTGGAGAGAAATTAATTCATTGTTGACTATAGAAAAGAAGGAAGCAGCATGTATTATCTAACAGACAATCAAGCCACTAGAAAAATGATGAGTACCTTCTGGAACTAACCACCACAAATCACCGAAAGTTGATTTCCCATCAAAACCACCAAATAATAAAAACCGGGATCCAATGGATGTCATTGAATGGTAAGCTCGAGCATCAGGGGGATCGTTGTTCGTCGATAGGCGTCTCCATTGTACAGACACTGCATTCGCATAAAAAGTTATTTCAAGAAGTGGTTCATAACAGCTCCAAGACATAACCTAAAACCTTGATAACGAAACTTTTGAGTAGAGCTGGCAAAACAGAACCGGAACCGATTACCCGAACCGAAATATCCAAAACCGAAACCGAAATGACCCGAAAAATGAAGATCCGATCTATAACCGAAAACCCGAAATGATCCGAATCAAACCGAAACCGAACTAAATAATTCATATCCGATTTAAATCCGAAACCGATTAGATCCGAAACCGATAATATCCGAACCGATTAAATCCGAAACCGATTAGATCCAAAACCGATAAAACCCGAAACCGATAAAACCTGAAACCGATTAGATCCGAAACCGATTAGAACCTACATAGATAATTTTGGAAGTATGTTTTCCTTTCAATAAGCATATTATGCTTTTACAATTTTACTTTTATTTTACCATTTGAACTAATTATATTACTTGCTCATTCCCTTATAAAATGGATTACATGTTTTAGAAATATTACAAAAAATAGAGCAAATGAGCAATAAAATAGAGATGACATAAAACACATGAAAATTACTTTTTCCAAATCTAAGCATACATGCGATAAAATAAAGCAAACCAGTAATAAAATAGAGATGATAATCTTGCTAAACACCAAAAAGTAGTCATCTAGTGATAATTAAAAAATATAGTATTCAATAGTCATGATCCAAAAAGTGGTAACACAATCCTAATACGATTTGAATTTATCTTTTATCTTTTTATTTATAAAGATAAAACTAATGATATTAATAAATTTGCACTAAATAATACTAAAACATAATTACTTTCTTAATCTAGAACTTAAACTTTTTTATTCCTTAGAGAGAACTTAATAATGTCTTAGTGGGAGGAATAATGCCCAGTAATAAATTAATAATGGACATTTACTTGAATAATGACTAATTAATAATGACCAAAAGTCCTACATTGGAAAATAAAAACATATGGTCCTATATTGAGAAAGTCATTGTGTTTTAGCCCTATTTAGGTAAATTACTCATAATATTATTTGAAGTGATATAATTTTAATATATCAAAACTAAATTTTAAAATTAATATTATGATATTAAATTTATATCATCATAAAATATATTTTTTCATAATTTGTAGTCCACTCGAGCGAATATATCCGAAACCGAAATATATCCGAACCGGACTAGACCCGAAACTGAAATATATCCGACTCAAATTGTATCTGAATCAAAATCTATCCGAACCGATTTATAACCGAACCGTATCTGAACCGACTCGAAACTGAACCGAACCGAACCGAAAAATGTATAGAACCGAAATCAAATCCGAACCGAAATTTAACCGATCCGAACCGAACCGAACCGATTATAACATATAACCGAAAGATATCCGAACCGAAAAAGTTCAATCCGGAACCGATCCGGTTGATCCGATTGCCACCTCTACTTTTGAGTTACATCCATTCATACATAGACAACAATAAGAGTAATTCATTTGTGAATTATAGATCATAAGTGTGAGAAAACCCCTATTGTAGTATTGATCCATTTCGCTCCTTTATGTCATATTCTTGTGATTATAAGTCACTTTTCAAGCCAAGGGTGTTGCCACTTTTTACGGCCCTTGGAAGACTACTACTATTGGGGTTGAGCTATTCACTACACCAGTTGCTTGTTTATGACCCAGTGCAGTCCCTTTTGTCATTTAAACCCAGATCCGAATGAAGAAAATGCATTTACTAGACAAAATGCCTCTGTCAGCTCTGTTGATTTAGGCTGACCCATCGACTCCAAGTACACACCACTGCAACCATTTGCTGAGGGGGAAATTCTTATGTGGTCCATATGTCCACAATCATTTTGTAGACTTTAGCACATAAACAACATGAAAAAATTTGGCTTTTACAAAATGGAAAAGATCTACTTGTAAACCCATGAAAAGTGTGAGAAGATCTAAATTTCTCATGTCGACCTTAGGACCACAGAGCACAACTTTTGTTGAGCAGGTTAACTTGGCATATACTTGCAACCACTTTAAATAATGTTCCTCATGGATTTGATACTCTCACCTTACAACTTTAACCACTTTCCCTCGCATCATGTCATCTGTGTAGCTGGTTTGCAATCAAAGGTCTAATCGGTTAATCCCCTATGAACGGACCAATGATAGCATTCACATATATGAGTAGCACATCATGAAAATTTCCAAGTTTTGTCGAGAGCGTAAGTTGTTGGTGATTTTAGTGTCTTCGGACAATTTGGCGCAATTGGATTTACTTAAGGTACGAGTTAGGAGGTGTGAGGTACACACTCATTCAATAATGTTATGACTTCAAAACCAAGGAGCAGGGGGTGTGGGGGCAGCCCAAGGTGGCGGGGTCCAAGGGGCAGAGCCCATGGCTGGGGTTGAGTTGCTAGCTCGGAAATTTTAATTTTGGTTAGTGTTGCCTTAAGGAAATTTGTTAGTTTTTTAAACGGCTTCCAAAAGGTACATGAAAAAAACAGAGTATATACTAAAAATTAGTATTCGGAGTGTAACTTCCAGCAACTTTAAATGAGACGATGCCGTCGATGCCAGTATTGGAGTATTGGACTACTACATTGAGTATTTGAATAATAAATTTGCAGAAACATTTCTAGAGGTTCTTTGACCCTTAAACATTCGAATAATTTGCCAAAAATGATTCTGGCAGGTCGGGGGCACCTTAAGTATTTGAATACTATAAGGTAGTATTTGAAGGGCTAATAGTGATACTTACCTCTGTCCAGAACAATACAATCATTGTAATAAATGTCATAACGACTCAACCACCCACCAGTTCCATGCCCTCCAAATAACAAAAGCTGCATGAAGAAAATATTTCAAAATATTATTAGAAAGAGAACAAGTTTGAGCATCACTAATAACTGAAAAGCACAAATGGAAGTACAGAATTAAAATTTAGACTCCAAAGTATCACAGAACATAGAGCAATAAAATTTAGAGGGTAGGGAATGCACTAACCACAAAGTAACGATTAAAGAGAACATATTTTAACTTAAAATGAGAATCCATACTCAAATTCAGAAAGTTTTTGGAATCAGTGTGGATTTAGACATGTAGTGATGTACTACAAGATGTCTACCCCAGATACGTGCCTGTTTTTATGCTCAAGCACGTGCCTGTTGATAAGTGTTTTTTTCTATTTAAAAACTAATACACAATTCACAAAATCACCAAAAAGCAATTTATCAGCTAAATGTTATTGTTCTTAACGCACAGATCGTTCAGCCAAATTTGCTAAGACTTAAGACTGTATTGGATCATGGAATGAAATTAGGGTGAATTAAAATCTAATTACATTGTGCCCTCCAGATGTAACAGTATGGCCACAGCGAGGTGTTGGAGCTTGCCCTGGAAGTTTCAATTGGGTCCATCCAGGTGTTTCACTATCTTCCATCAACACATGAGCATATACAAAACAAACATCAATCATCAGAACAGAAAGCAAATGTGCACGTAGGGAAATTTTAAGGGGAGTGGAGAAAACCTAAGATGATAGAAAATATTTGGATGTCATCTCATTATTCCTTCATTAGAGGGCTGTGACAAAGAAGGCCATCCAGTGTAAAACTTTGTAACTTTTTTTCATGAACTTATAGTTTTACCTAATATTAGACAATTAATTGACAATATAAATTTCATGTCATCAACCCCAATATAGTTGGGAGTAAGGCGGTGATTACTGATGATGAGAATTTTAGGGTCCATGAGAGAATAGAATGAAAAAGGCATTATTTGGGAAGTTGGGACCCTTTCATTGCATATACTGCTTTTACAGGGTGCAGAAGGTGGGTACTGGGTACTAAACATTGCTTTCAGCATCTAGTGTGCGACCTAACTAGGCTGGCCAATTATAAAAATGAAGGTGTTCCTTGTATGTCATTATAGGAAATTAAAGTGACTCACAATAGGCTAAACTAAGCAAGGATACGTGTACAAATGTGTTTACCTCCTTCAATTAGGCCCTTCAACGCCCATAAATCACCCATAATTGGCCCTCCACCTCCTGCCGAGAGTAAATAAAGTCACTGCCATAGATTCAAACCTAATACAATAATCTTGAGCAAAAATTACTCCTTTTCCAACTTGTTAGATAATGCAACATTTATTTTCCAAATACTCAAAAGTTTGATTAGAAAAGAGTAA
Source organism: Cuscuta campestris (assembly GCA_900332095.2). Lineage (NCBI taxonomy): Eukaryota > Viridiplantae > Streptophyta > Magnoliopsida > Solanales > Convolvulaceae > Cuscuta > Cuscuta campestris. Next base: position 383,770 of record OOIL02000242.1, on the reverse strand, counting down.
AAGATCGTGCTCTATTCTCCCATTCAATTTGTATGAGACTGAGTGACAAAGAATCACAGTTTTTATTTAAGTTTTTTTAATCATGTGAAAGGCTAGGTAAAAGCGGTAAAACGGAACTCAAATTTAATTAGTACTAAAGAACAATGGAACTCAAATTTAGTTAGTACTTTCAATCACCTTGTTATTGAAAAAAAGGAACCCCCAGATCATAACCCTAGTGTAGCCCTACCACGCTAATACGCTATAAGGCATATCTTTACTCACATAGTCATATACATGGATGTATATCTTTCTCTAGGTACATTAATTCTGTTATATTACATTTAGGCTCCGTTTGGTACACGAAATTCAAACTATGGAATTGGAATTGGGGACAACAATTCCAACTCTGCTGTTTGGTAGCACAAAAATATGTGAATTTGGAATTGCCAAAAATAAATTGGAATTGGAAAATTCAATTCCATCCAAATCAATTCCATAGAATTTCAATTTCCAATCCAATTCTTATTCCGTCAATTCCGTGTACCAAACGAACCCTTATTGTCTTTCCCTTTTGGGAAATCAATTCACTCCAAAGCATAAACCACGGTACAAAGTTAAGGGCACACCAAATGACTACAATATAGAATTAATTGTTATTTCCTACCTACATGGCTACATCTTGCCTAAACCTAGCAACACCATCAAAAGCATACTTAAGACCTCTTCTAGAGCTGGCATATGGATTAGCTTGATCCGGATTAAGTTTAGTCTTCTCGAAGATCTAGTATGAAAGTTCCGATTTATCCAGTCCTCCATTTCGGATACATTCATAAATTCGAAAATGTTGTTCCAGCAGCATCCAGTATGATAAGTCACCAAACAGCTTTGGCAATTTTACTATCTTTCCATACATGTGTGTGTGTGTGGGGGGGGGGGGTCCATTGGGGTTGGCAAGTCACACTCTCACATAAAGGAGAGTTGATAATTCCTCAATACCATAACAACCCTCTGCTAGGCAAGGCCCCGTGCAGAATGAGCCACGAGGTGAAGGGCGATTTCTTAGGCACCTTGTCAATATATAGTGTATTTGCGTTAACTCTCTTATATTTCCTTCCACTAACTGGGAGAAGGTGGCCATTTCAACCCACCAAACCGACAATATCTTGATATTCTCTAATCCAAAACTAATTCCTTACACCAAGAAAACTTGGAAACGAAACTACTACTGAGTAAGTCACCCTCTGTGAAAGAAGCTATTGATAATTTTTCGCATATATTCATACATGTGTATGTGCTAATTAAAATTTCCAAATCAACAAAATAAATAAGACTTAAAGCAGGATTTACACCTTGCTACAACAATAATCAAAACATACAGGCTAGAAGAATGAATTGTGAATTGGTCCATTCCTATAGATCTTATGTTACCTCTCCCACCATAGACAAGCAACCTTTTCTCGACCATAGTAGCAGAATGGCCACATCTTGGTGGAGGTAAAGCTCCTGAAATAGACAACTCTGTCCATTCAAGAGAAACTGCAGATACACAAACATAATTCAATCTGTTATACAGAGAATACTTTCTAGATTTGAAGATTAAAAACACAGAAAATCAATATTTTTTAACAAAGGCAGTACTTGTATCCAGAATAAAGACATCAGACAACCACTTTCTACCATCCCAGCCACCATACCTGTACTCCATTTAAAGCTAAATAAGACATTTAGAATAATAAAACCCAATTAAACAATGGATTTTTGAAACTTACAAAACAATTTTACTATTTCCAATGGATGAAGCAGCTGCAAAATCTCTTGCTGAAGGCAGGTCACCTAAACTTGTAAGTTCGGACCATTGCCAAATATCTAGAATATATAAATAAAACATAAAAAATGACTCAGGCATGTGATATTTAAGCAAAATAGCATCCCATGGGCGATACATTTTTATTCCACCCACTTAGCATCATGGTTCTTTTCTCAAGATGGCAGTAAAGGAAAATTTGTATAAGACTTCATCTTTACCAGTATCCAGGACCCAAAAGTCGCCTAGCCTGCAAGTAAAGAAACACTTTACCAATTAGTGACATTCACATGAGTACATGACCTAGAATGATAACCTTTAGTTAACACTAGAGCAATAAAGGTTTCCAATAGCTACACACCTTTTACTTCCAGACCTCCCACCAAAAATGAACATATGACAGTCAATTGCAATAGCAACATGAAATGCTCGTGGGCAAGGCCCTACTCGGCCATCAGAGCCACTGCCATAGCACTCTGGCTGAAACCAGAATTTGTTCTCTGAAACATAAAAAACTCCAGAATTTAGGACATAAAGAGAGTTTTTTACAATGAAAAACACAAAATATTGAGAAAAGACAGTCACAATGCAACTTCTACTTCAATGAAAATGCTCACCTGGCTTATTCTAAGTACCTTTTAGCAAACATACTACCCTTTAGGAACCAACCATACATCTAGTAACCAAGTGTTCTCTTGAAAGTTAGAATCTTTGAATCCCACAGTATCAAGTACATTAAATATTAAACAGCAGCTATTGAAGGCTCCAATGGCACAAAAGATAATGTCCAAATTAACAGATGAGAGGTCAGAGGCTTCGATTTTAATTTATTGAAAAGGAGAAGAAATTATGGACGACGAAAGCACGTATTAATCTTATATTTCACCCTTTTAAAAGTCCAATGGGTGCAAAATTCAACCTTGAGCATCGATGATCTAAAGTCTAAAAACTTTAAACTACAAAATGGCATATCAATGACGACATTGGTGCACAAATTAACTTCTTTTATGATATGACAAAATGGATGACAAAACACATACACTATCGATAGCACGCATGTCCGGGCTGTATTTCAAGTTTTCAACAACATCAACAAATCCCACATAACCCCACAAGTAGGGTCTCGTATAACTTCATTGTAGAAAAAAAAAGTGTGATGATATAAAATGCTTAGATAAAAAGCAAAGAAATGTGTGATTGTGCATTTTAATTTCAGAAAATGATATGTTTCTGCAAGGGATTGTCATTAAGTGGGCGACTGAACGCCCAAACTTGGTCGTTACGATCCACGAAAAGTCCATTTAAATTAAAGTAGCTGAGAATCTGACATGAACAAACAAGAAAACAAACATAGGGAGTACACAATAGTGATGCAATTGTACCAATGTCATAAACAGTAATGTCGCTGAGGAATGTCTTATCTACCAGCCCTCCAAAAATCACCACCTTTGATTGTCTGAGGTTCACCGCGGTGTGTCCACTTCAAAAATCGACAGTTCAGAGATCTCAGAACGAAGAACACGCAATCTTAAACGGATACAGATTAAAATAGAAATGCAGGTGCCATGGGAGTATTTACCTACGAGGTTGCGGAGGAACTCCGCTGGAATTAGAAGGAGAAGCTCGAACCCAGCAATACATCTTCTCTCTCTATGCCTCTCTTCCCGGTGGTGTCGTTGCCGACTCCGCCGTGTGGACTGAGGTGGCGCGTTTAGTGCGTTAAATCCCAAATTTTATCTTATTTTGTTAATTACTCCGTATTATTTTACATATTTTTGTTAATTATTTGATAAAATAATATAGTCATTTCAATCTCTTACTTTTTATAATTTTTAATATTGTTTTTTTGTTTTTAGTTTCAGCTCGATTCTCAAATAAATTTTCTTGAAAATAATTTCAGTCAAATATTGTAAACCAAAACATATGATTTTAGTCGAGACGGAACTCGGGAGGAGTACAAAAAGCTAAAGTCCTTACAAGATTTATGTAATTCAAATTTAGTGTGAGAACATATACATAGAATAGTTATTTGATCTAATGGTAGGCAAAAAAACTGAACCAGCATGGTACCATACCGGACCGTAATGGTATCAAACCGTTTATACTGTTTTTAAACGGGATTGAGTTTTTTCTTCACGAACCGAAACCGAACCGATATCAAACGGGATGGGACCGTGATACAAATATTTAAAATCGATTATCACGGACCAAACCGTTCAAAGATATATAAAGAGTATCTCAAATAATTATTTGTCTACTTTATCTTACCGTATATGGAGTACTTTGTATGGTATTATTTATTTTTAAAATTCTTTCATTAATATTGTTGAAATTATATTTATCACTACTATTACCATTATTTATTTAAAGTTATTAATAGTTTTTTTTGAGCGCTTATTAATAGTTTGATATTGTATGAATTGAAAAAAAATCTATTTTTAAAAATTAAACTCGTCATCTTTTATTTTTTATATTTATGATGCTTTTAAATTCAAAATCAATACTTCTATTTAACAAAGTTGTGCTTTTGTATACAAAATTATGCTTTTCTTTTGATACTTCGTATTTTTAGTGATGGATGTTCATTTTTTGACACGGTTTGAACATGGTTATGGTATTGTACCGTTCCGTTTCAAAACGGAATCGTACCGAATGGTTTTAGGATTCATACTGTACTGATACCAAACCGTTTAAATAAGAACCGTCCGCGATAGGTTTCGGTGATATCACGGGCCGTCACGGACCGCGCCCACCTCTAATTTGATTATTTTGTTTCTATTCCAAGATATGACTTATAATGTTAATAATCGCACTCTCATTCATTACAAAAACCACAAGAATAATGAAGAAAAAATTTCAAGTTTAACATTCACTTTAGTTGATAATGAACATCAAGAAGACCACTATTATATTGGCTAATTGAAGAATATACTTCCTATGATGGATTGACCTAAATCTGATAATACTAGATCATAAATTGTATTTCTTAATCCAAATATGATATAACTCGAACACGAATCTAACTTAACTAGCCGATTTTTCAACTCTAATTGAAGCACACACATTTTGGTGACACAAAATAATTAGTAATAAAGTTACAATACGGTGGTCAATTTACGCCCGAAAGTGTAAGGAGAGGAGTGCAAATGCTAAAAGTAGAAAGGAAAATACATTATCCCGTGATATACTTGATCATGAACAAGTATTTTTTTAATCTAAATCCGATATAACTTGAACATTGACCAAACTCATTTCCGATTCTAAATGAAGTATAGACATTTTGGAGGCAAAAAAATGGATTTTTGCCAAAGAGAAACAATTACGCCCACCGTGGGGCTCGAACCCACGACCACAAGGTTAAGAGCCTTGCGCTCTACCAACTGAGCTAGACGGGCGATCATGTACCCATTCATGCATAAACGTTTATAAATACAAAAACTGAATAAATTGGATACAAAAGGAGATCATCAAGAATGGCCCCATGCAGGTTTCGAACCTGCGACCTTCGCGTTATTAGCACGACGCTCTAACCAACTGAGCTAATAGGCCATTGATGTTATTCGGAAACGTAGATAATACACGTTACGTGCTAAAACCCCAGGAGCAAAAGTAAATAAACTCTATCGATTGCGAAAAAAGTCTTTGGGCCTGTTTGGGAATAGCTTTAGCGATTAGCGTTAGCGTTTTGAAAAGGTTATCTACGGACAGCGTTTAGCGTTAGCGTTTTCAAAGTAATCTGCACCGTTAAAATTTTATCCAAAACGCTAACGCTAATCTCTAACGCTATTCCCAAACAGGCCCTTTGTCATGTATAGGTTGCCATGAGCATTTCCTTTTTAATCAAGACTAGTGTCACTTCCGTGTATTGCACGAGTCATATTTACGTTATTAAATTAAGATCATTTTTGAATGATACAAATATATACTACATTTATAATGAAGGAAATTTTGCCTTGGGTTTTCCCGCTCATACATGTGAGGTATTCTGCTCCAAATGAAATTAGAGCTTTGTTAATTTATGTTTTATTTCTTAATTAATGTTTTTCAATGTAAATATTAAATAGTATTCAAATATTAACACAAACAAATGTAAAAAATAAAATTATACTCCAAATGAAATGAAAGCTTATTTTTATATTTCTAACTATGCAATTATAATATTTTTCAACATAAATATTATTCTTATTTCATTTATCATTATTTGAAACAAAGCTTTAATTCAATTTGGACTATAAAACTGGAATATATTTTATGTGTTTTTTTAAAATTTGTTTGCATTTATAATTGAATAGGAGTTAGAGGGAGAGGGGGTTGGGTTAGGGGGCATTGGAGCAAAAGAAAAAAAAAGAAAAAAAAGAGAAAATAAAAATGGACATGTGGTCATGCCTCAACTATGGGATAGAGGAATGGGATAGAGGAATTGGTATAGAGCCATAGAGGATCCCACCCCTTATATTTCGAAGGACTAAACTAAGAGTAAAACATGAAAAAATACTAAAATAGGATTTTCATATTTTTATTTCTAAAATAAGAGTACAATATCAATATATAGTATCAAAAAATTCAATGAGATACCATTATACATTGTCACAATGTGAACTCCTATTTTGGTGATAAAAACACAGAATTCTTATCTTGAAATAAATATTACTCCGTATATTTTAATTCTATTTGAGTGATTTAATTAAATTTCCTATATTTTCGATCCTAGTTATACTCCTCACTACTTAAATAGGACTAAGTGACTAACCCATTTCACACTATATTTTAAATGCCACAAACGTTTCAATCTAATGATCTTATAATTGATTTTCCGTTATACTAAATTACTAATTGCATTGCATATGATTTTCCGTTATACAAATCAAGGAACAAATTACTCCGTATATGATGGGATTTATTGCGATCCTTCGAAAATCCTAATCATTTACTCACTTTTCGAAAATCCTAATCATTTACTCACTTACTCTCAATAACAAATTATCAAAAGTATTTAAGACTATGCATTACGAGTTGCATGTATCTGTATATTCATTCAAATACACATTCTAGGGGATATATATAAGAGGAGATTGCTCTAATCGTTTATTAGTAGAGTTGCAATTGCATTTCCCAAAACACACCACCATGAAAACATCTACTTCTTGGGTCTCAAACAAAAAGTTTGAATATGAATTTCATATCTTCATATTCTCACTCATTCTCTTAATAGTTTCAGCAGAATCTACAAATAAAGATCAGCCTCAAAGATCAATGAAGGGTAGTTTACGCCACATCATTCACTACCCTGAATTGCTCATGAAGGGAGATGTGAAAAGGCTAGTACCTAAAGGTCCGGATCCAATTGAGCCACCTATTTCATCAAAGATTTTGTCTGGTCTCTTCAATCTACAAGCCTCGATCAATACAGAGATTCCACATTGGGTGGAAAAGGGAAGCATGAAGAGACTCGTGCCTTCAGGCCCAGACCCAATTGGGTCTCCTAACCCATCAAAAGTCGATATAGAGATCTCACAGTCGGGGTGCACGAGGGAGGCATGAAAAGACTGGTGCCTTCAGGCCCAACCCAATTGGGTCTCCTAACCCATCAAAAATTGATACAGAAATTTCACAATGGGTGGACGAGGGAGGCATGAAAAGACTGGTGCCTTCAGGCCCAGACCCCATTGGGTCTCCTAACCCATCATAAATTGATACAGAGATTCCACAGTGGGTGCACGAGGGAGGCATGAAAAGACTGGTGCCTTCAGGCCCAGACCCAATTGGGTCTCCTGACCCATTAGATATTGATACAAAAATTTCACAGTGGGTGGACGAAGGAGGTAAGAAAAGACTGGTGCCTCCAGGCCCAAATCCAATTGGGTCTCCTGACTCATCAAAAACATTATCAGACCTCTCTAGACGACAGGACTCTACCAATACAGAGATTCTACATTGGGTAGAGGAGGGGAGCATAAAAAGGCAGGTACCTTCAGGTCCAAATCCAGTGGAATCCCCCCACCCATCAAACACAGCAACCATATATTAAGATTCCTTATATGGTGTAGTTGATCTACTCCATACACAAAATATATGTAGTTTGGTGAAAGTTTGAATGTAATTAAAAGAGTATATTCTCGAACATGTTGAGCTATCTTTACAAAGATAGAGAACCAAAAAACAAAATAAAATATATTGAAATTTTTATCTTTGTGAGGTACGGTGCACATGCATACAAAAAATACTAAATTAATTAAATACTCGGTAGGTCTCTGTGCATTGAAATTTCAATTGTGTTGATAAACTTGAGAATGTCATCTACATCTCAAAATAATAAAATATTGTCTATAGTTAAAATGGATAAATTTTAATCATAAATTATACCACCAAATCATTGGCACCATCAATGATGATGAAACTATCTATAATGGTGACAAAGAAAATAGTCTTTAGTGACAATAATAAGATATTAACTTGCTGAAGTTGCAATGTTTCTTATGACAAGTAAAAATGGATGTAGGTACCTTAAAATGTGTATGAGGGGGGAAGATATTGAATAAATGGGGACAAAAATCATTGCCAATGAAAAAAAGAACTAAAATTCTTTAGTTGAGCACTGTGTCATTGAAGATATGAAATTGGAGCTACATCATAAATATCTCTTCTAATTTCTATGACCGTATTAAGAGAACCTAAGAGTCACCCAGTCATATAAAATTTTTTAATTGTTAATATCTTTTTAACTTTTTCACATGAGAAAAAATTATTGTTTCATATTATAGTTCTAACTGTTTCAGTTCATATCTACTCCCTCCGTCCCAAAAAGATTTACACATTTCAAAAAAATTGTGTCCCACAATCTCTTACCCATTTTTATTAAAAACCACTTTTACCCCTTACTTTTTCAAACTCTATCTATCACATCATACCTTTTTCCTAATAATCTACACATCACATCATACTTTTACCCATCACATCAAGGGTATTTTTGGAAAGTCAACACAAATTTATCTCTCCCTTAATTTCAACTTTAGTCAAAATGGGTAACACTTTATGGGACGGAGGGAGTATAAACTAAGTAAAAAGATGTTCACTTTATTCACAACAATCCATGATCTTAGAGTAAAATATTCATTTTGCTATAGCATTAAAAAATTGATGCAAATAATGAATTAAAAAGATTTCTTAAAGTAATAAAAAGATTATTGTAATTCAAAATCATTGATTGTTTGGGAAGTATAGATTTAAAAAATGATTTCAAGATTAAAAAAATGTTAATTTTAAAAAAGTGACGTAGCTGGTGAATTAGAGTGACATATATACCCATTGCAAGAATACAAAGTTAGAGACATTCTCTCTACACCAATGAAAAGAGGAAGAAGATGAAAGATCCTAGCATAAATACGAAGTATAAAGAAACTAAAATAGGAAAAAGAAACAATATTACTCTGGTGCATGTTTGGGCCGATAAAAATATGGGTTGAGTGCCTTCTTGAATAAATTTATTATATCTTTTCATAGTTTAAAGTACACCTCAAAACTATATTTCTTGAATGAAAGAATGAATAGTATAGTTACGACATGGCTATAATTCTACATTATTATATTTATTATATTAAAAGATGGCCATTAACCCAAGTAATTTGGTTGATATCAGTTCTTTGAAGTGTTCTCGTGCGAGAAAGAGAGATGTTGAGACTTCTTCGGCGCCGGGTGGATAAAGAAGAACTTTGAGCGTCTTCAGGCTCTCAAAAAGAAGAGGATGAAAAAGATACAAACTTTAAGCGCTTTTGAATTCTCAAAGAGAAAGAAAACTTTTGATTTGTTATTCATGCTTGTTAACCTAAGGGGTACATCTCTATTTATGGAGTATAGAGAGAGAAATCTTAATTCTAACTAAACTATGAAATTTAACTCTAACTCTCTTGATTCAAAAGATACATTGAGGCAAAGAATTGAAAAAAAACTCTTGAATGAACTTATAATTTTGTTTACCGGACCTAATAAAACTAAATTACAATAGCTATCAAATAATAAATGCCAAGTACTAACTACTCTACCATAAACACTAACCAATAAAGCTACAAGTTGATGGCTTTCGCCCAGATATCGATCCTTTGCAACGCTTTCAACACGAGATGTTAAGTAATCTAGCTTGTAGGGTGTCTCGTCATCTTCCATAAAAATAATACCCTCTTCATCCATGGCTTCAAACCCACAATCCACTTCATCTCTGATTTATGGTTAGGCGCTTAGTCCCTTTAGATCCTATCGCATCCTCCACAATAGCAGCAGGGTGTGCGACAACCATTTCTTCCATCATCTAGATAATCGAGTCTCTGCTTGTATGGAACAAACTTGGTGAAGAAAGCAGAGTGCCAATGAGGTTCCTTATAGCTCCCATTATGTTTGTTCTAGAAGTTTGTAACTCCAAAAGAATTTGACTTGACAGAATTGGAGGTTCGCGAACCAAATGATGTACTAAGCGGTTTGTAATGTATATTATTATAAAACTGATTTTATTATATTTATCTTCGTGAGATCTTTCTAAATTTTATCTTATGATACTAATCTCTGATACACATTGGAACTAATTAAAACTCAAAATTTATCCAATTTGATTCGAAAAAATCAAACTTAGGCTAGTAGCTTACATCCGAAAGAGCCGTCACAGGTCCAATCACAATATATAGCTCTATGGTACGAACTTCGAAGGCTCGAAGAACAACATGCAGTGATAGAGTACGGAGCCGACCCGTCCCTGCGCAATTCTCTGGATGTTCCAAAACCCTCCTGCAGAATTTCAAACAGCAATGAGACGCTGAGATGTCGCGCCATCAATGGCTGAATAAGTTCCATACTTCTCGTCGGGATTCTCTCCTCCTTTGCACAGGTCACCGCTCTTCACTTGCTCATCAGTTGCTCGCGTACATGTCTAGGGTTACTGGTTAGGGTTCCGTCTAACAAGGGTTAGGGAAATGTCACGCGAAGAGGACGATGATATTGCCTCGGGACGGTCTATGGCTGCCTGGATCAGAGAGCGCGGGATTGATTTGAGCTCTGACCCTTATTTGATGCATAGCCATGGTATGGAAGAAGCAGATCAATCTCAATGTTGTTTTAGGACTCCGAGTCTTAATAGGGTAGGATATGAGCTCTGTGATTTTAAGAACTCTAGTTTTAGGTGTGACCATGAAATCGGGGGATCTAGAGCTGGTAAATATGACAGTGTTGGGGCAGAGAGATTGTTGAGGGCTTCTGAGCATGAATTTTACAAACAAAGGTTGCAGGACAAGATGTCCGACCGAGGAGTAGCAGAAGTGGATTTTGATTTGGATGGTCGGAGGAGTTTGGCTTCTTCGCCGCATCAGAGGTGGATTGGTCACCCGGACCCGAATCTGCTGGGCAGATTGACAGGCATGGAGATGTATGGTAAGAGGGAAAGGATTGAGGTTTATTCTAAGCCCAAGGGTTTTATAACAAGTGGTGGTTTATCATTTCGAGATGATATGGATAAACTGATTGGCACTCATCGTTTGAACTCTGTAGAATTGAGAGGAAGAGTGTTTCTAGGTGAGAACAGAGAAGAGTTCAATTATGAAGATAGATGCAATTGTAGAAGGACAAAGTGCCATGACTATTCGTACCGTTTGTCCCCCCAAGCAAGGCCTAAAGAAGATTATAGCTCTAAGTGGGTAAAAAGGAGGAGGATTTTCCCTGAATTGGGTGTTAGTCCATCTAGAGTCTTGAACACAGATAATGAGAAGCTTGATATATACCATGCTAATCCGATTGGCTACAGTGTTTCTGATCATTGTAATTCAGGGATGAATTTTGCTTTGAACTCTCCTTATAGAACATTGCCTTATATTGGACATCCAGATGATATTTATCTGGACAACAGAAATGCTCATGCCAAGAAGCAGAACTTCAGTGAAATGGAGATGCCAAATATGTGCGTCCCGCGAGAAATATTGAACCGTGAAAGTGATAATGGTGACAATGATGCATCTGGCAGGTCATTGAAGAGGAGTTGTAGTTTGGTTGAAGATATGAACATGCATGGTTCTAGTGGGGATTTGTCAAGGAAATTGACTGCTACTAATGATGGAGTTCATGGCGGTAAGGATGAATATGATGGTCAAATATTGTTGCCTAAGAGATTGGATCATGAGTTTGAGCAGTGCAAAAAGGTCTGTCATGCATCTGAGGAAATGGGGCCAAAAGAACCCCCTATCAAGCAAGATGAACCAAGGAAAAGACAGAAAGTTGGTCAGAATCCGACTTCCATTCCTAAGAATGTTTGGATAAGAGGAAATGTCGATAAATAGGTGGAGGAGGTGCACGAAAAGAAAACTGAGGAGTCAAAAGGTGCCTTGGTGTGTTCGGCAAAAATAGCACAATCTGAGGATTCTATGAAGTTTAATAAACTGGTTTATAATTTTTTCTTATCTTTCACCAAAACATTGTATAAAGATCTGCCTACTCGTAAGAGGTACATGGAACAAGGAAAGGCGGGTAGCCTTTCATGTCTTGTTTGTGGGAATAGGTATGCACTCCTTAACACTACTAATTAATTTTCCCAGTTGATCTATTAGTTTGCATTTTTTTCCAATTTGATTTCATATCACAACCTTTCGAGCAGTATAGACATTTCACAAGATCAAGAAAGTACTCCCTTCTTCCCCAAAATTGTTCCAAGAAAAGAGCATATTTTATATTAAACGAAACTAAGTTTTCATGTAATTAATGCATAAAAATAAGTTTAGTTAAATATGATTAGTTTAGTTAAATAAACAATTAATGCATAAAAATAATGAATGATTATGTCTTGATGACCAGTTATGCCTTTCCAAAATGACAAATTAGTTTTCTAATAGACAATGCAAAGTGATTAACCCTACACATATACGCATAAATGCACACATGCAGATATCATTTTCACCTCATCTTTCATTATATTATTGTAATTTGTATAATCCATATATAGAATTTGTAACATATACCCCGTAGTTCCTATTTTTCTTGATTTGTGTAAATTCTATAATTCTAAATTACTTTTTCATTTAACCAATGAAGAACATTCAAGGATACTCAAGCCCTAGGGGCACATTGCTTTATGTCACAAAAGGTTGACTTGAAAGCTAAACACTTGGGTCTTCTCACGGCAATTTGTGTCCTGATGGGATGGAACGCCGTTGTGGGTCCAAACATTACAGGACTTGCGGCATGGCAGCCACGTCAGATTCCTCATTCTGCTGCTTTGGCACAAAGAGAGGACCTTATACTATGGCCACCCATTGTTATTGTTCAAAGCTGTACCAAATTGAGCTCTGGTCCACAAGAACATCAAGTCACAAGTATAACAAGGGTAGAGGAGTGTCTGAGGGGTAAGTATATCACATTAGCACTTAACATTTGATATCTGCTATTGTTAATGCATTGTTTGATACTTTGATCTTGATCTGCTACCAATTTTTTCATGTATTATGAATAGCTTTAGGCCTTTTATAATAGCCAACATGTAGGGTAGTTGCCCTTTCTAATTAACAATGCCTTTAATAAACTAGGGAATGATTCTGATCTTATTCACATCTAGTGCCTAGTTGTTAGTTTCCTAAAGTATATTATTGGCAAAAAGTACAAAACCAGGCATTATCATTATCAAAATCAAGTCACTACTGTACTATCACAATTCACAACAAAAGAAAAAACATCTTTTCGTTGACCAATCATATTCCCCTATCCCCTTTAAAAATTTACCATCTTTCCTTTTTGGGTTGTCTTTAGCCATGCTTTACATATTAGAATGGTATCACAGATTAAGTATTATTAAGATTTAGGTCCAGTGTAATACGGAGTTACTATAATACTTACTTTGATTCAGGGTAAATATAAAATTCGAACTTTGATGGGATTAAATACATCTAATAACGATAAGTCATAAACTATAGACTAGATCTCATTGGTGCAAATAAGATATCCTGGAACTTTTCCTATACACACCAGTAGGATTGTACTGAATAATGATACGCCCTCCGGTCTTTATCTTGCGATTATATACTGACAGGCGAAGGTTTTAGTGCGAGTAAACTAAAGATTTGCCTTGGGAAGCCTGAAAATGGGAGCGTAGTTGTGGTGAAATTCTTGGCCACGGCTTCGGGCTTGAAAGAAGCAGAGAAGCTCAGCTCCATGGGTGGTTTCTTGAGAAGGGGCATGGAAGGGGAGGCTTTAATAAGCAAACTGCTTCTGAAAAGCAGGAAAAGAACCATGAAGAACTTGATCAGGAGACGACAATGTATGGTTACATGGGGATTGTCGAGGATTTGGACCAAGTGGACAATGACACGAGTTTGAGGTGTTTGGTTAAGAGCAAGAAAGAGCTTGATGATTTTGTTAACGCTCCGGTTTACAGCTAGAATCATCAACAACGAGGCTCTGCACCGGCCTTCCCATTGAGGATTTTGCTACAGATGACACTAATGCTTACACCATGACAATGGAGACAGTGACTGTGCCATTGTCTTTGGTGTCAACCTTGTGATTAAAGTAGCATTTCTTTTCCACTTATTTTCCCACTACTTTTTGTTATGTAGAACATTGAACCCTTTTCTCTCCCAACACTTGTATGGAGAAATAGAAGTTGCTTTTGTTTTTTTTTGTTATCAACTCCTAGGTGAGGGGTAGAAAGAGGGTTTTCAAACACAAGTGGTGTATAAAATGTACTATGTAACAAATTGATACTCTCCCTCCTAACAAGGCTCTTAGTTGACTTGCCTTAAAGTTTAAAGAAATTGAAAATGTGTGATTGAAACTTGAAAGTGATATAGAAAAAGAGAAAGAAGAGGCTTGAGATGTTCCAAAAAGAAAATAAGTTCATTTTGGAAAGGATGAAGTATTTCTTTTATGTACCAAATACTCAATGACAAAAAATAAAAAATTGGAGTACTTCTTTTATTCTAAAATAATGCTCTTAGTTTGACTTTATACAAAAATTAAACAAAGTAATGTTGGGTCGAAAGTGTTGTGAAGAAGAAAATAAAAATTGTGACACTCAAAATTTTTCAAAAAAAAAGGGAAACAAGCTTTTTTTGAAACACCAAAAAGAAAACGAGTTTTTTAGACGGAGTAAAACAGTAAAACGTACTCTCTTCGTCCTTTGGATTCACTTTGACTATCAAAATTAATTTTATAAAATCTGATTATAAATTATAAAAAAGGTATGTTGAATTGTTAAATTATATAAATTTAATATTAATAAATTCATTTTGAAGCATTAGTTTGAAATATTATATTTTTTTGATATATATTTATCTAAAAATATTAATGATCAAAATATTACCTAGTAAGGTTCAAAAGGGGCAAGGGAGGACTACAAAGAGAAGTGTTAATGTGAACATAATTGACAATTTTTATCCAATCTTAATTTTTAAAGTTAAAATTGATAATTTTTATCATTAATTAAATAAAATTAATATTAGATATTAAAAAAAATATTTTGAAAACATTATTTTATTTAATTAATATAATCCATATCATATCCTTTCTCCTCCTAAAATTAATTTCTCAGTTTGACTTTTTGCAATCAAATTTTTGAACTTTGAATGTATATTACGAAAAAATATATTGAATTTTCATATAAATTTATTATCAATAGATTAATTTTAAAACACAATTTTGAAATATATTATTTTTATAATCTATATTTATATAAAAATGGAGATATTAATTGTCAAAATATCACATTAGAGACTATAAAAAATCAAATGAAAAATTAATTTTAGAACGTAGGGAGTAATTTTTATTTAAATCAAGGTAAAATGTTGATGTTGATTACAAGAAATTAAAACGGAACAAACACCAAACCAATTACGGAGTAAAACTGAACAAACACCAAACCAAACCATGCTGTACAAAATCTTACAGTCAATTTTATTTTTTATGGCAGAAAGAAAAACATAGGAACAGACTGAAATAGTCTAGAGGAATAACAACAGAATCCCAAAAACCATGACGCAAAACCTATCCATTTGTGCAGTAATTGAAAAGTTGCGTCGAGTCGTACTCCCGCCCCGCCGCCGTCCTACTCCGGCAAAGCTTCATCAACTCCTCCACCGCCTCGTCGATCTCCTCCTCCCCCCTCTCGCTCATTATCTTCTCGCTGAACTCCCTCGCCCGGCGCCGCAGCCGCTGCCCCGATTTCTCCGCCACCACCTTCCTCACCGCCCTCGCCACCTCCCGTCTATCCACTCTCCCCTCCCCGTCCCTCACCGCCTCCTCCCCTATCCCCGCCGCCACCACCAGCCTCGCGTTCAACGGCTGGTCCAGCTGCATCGGCATCGCGACGATCGGAACCCCGAATTTCAAGGCCTCCATCACGGAACTCCACCCGCAGTGGCTCACGAACCCCCCTATGCTCGAATGTTCCAGAATCCTCCCCTGCGGGGCCCACCCCTCAACCACTTTCCCCCTTCTCCCCACTCTCCGGAGAAATCCGTTCGGGAGCGCGTCCTCGACCCCCC
>OOIL02000242.1:339143-367448 GCA_900332095.2 Cuscuta campestris | reverse complement strand
CGCCCGCGTTTCCTCCCACGCGCCCCCACCGCTCGGGAACCTAACTACCCACAGGAAATTGACCCGGCTGAGCTCCAGCCCTAGCGCCACCTCCTCCATCTCCGCCTCCGTCAGGAAGTACTCGCTCCCGAAAGAGACAAACACCGTCGAGCACCGCTGCTTCCCGTCCAGCCACTCCTTGATCTCCTCATGCTCTCCCTCCGCCGCCGTGGACCGTACGAGCGGCCCCACCGGGACGCACCGTTTGCCGACCAAATCGCTCAGGTAGTCAATATACTTCCCCTCGAGCTCCCTGAACGTCTTGATGAGTATGATCCTGGACGATCCGTCCAAACACCTGTCCACCCGCTCCGTGTCGCTAATCCGGGTCCCGTCCTCCGAGTCCTCCGCCGGCTGTTCGAATATACACATGTTCCTCCTATACTCGTGATCCCGGAGATACATCTCCGGGAAGGGGTACTCATCCACGGGGTGGCCCCTCCCGACGTGAAACAGGTACGAGGAGGATGCCGCCCCGGGGTTGAGGAACAGTACCGCGGGGACATCCTCCCCTCGAGCCATCATCGGGACCCACGGCTGGAGGAAGTCGTAGAGGACCAGGTCGGGCTTGAAGGTGCGGAGGAGGGTGAAGAAGCCGGGTTTGGCCATGTCCATGGCGCGCTTGAGAGTGGGCATGAGGCGGGGCGGGAGGCCGTTGGTGGTGTGGAGGTGAGGGGGGAGATTGGGGAGGGAGGGGAGATGGAGCTCCACAAGCTTTATGGCTATGGAGTCTTTATCAGTGAGCCTCTTCTTGATGGAGTTGAGGTTGGTGGGGGTGGAGCATATGTAGATGATGAAGTTTCTTGTGGCAAGTGCTTGGGCTAGCACTAGGAATGGGCATATGTGACCATGGGCTAGCCATGGAAACATCAACACCCTTATGCTTCTCTGCCTTGTATCCATTTCTCTAACTTTGATTTTTTTAGTAATATATAAACATCAATAGATTGCACATTTGCAATGTGTTGTGCATGTATGTATATATATATATGTATATGTGTGTGTTGTATTGATATATGATGGGTATGTATGAATTGGAAGGGTGCGATGACGAAATGGTATAGATTATACACGTGGCTATCATGCAGGGCGATGGGTATGATGAGGTGGAGGGATGCAAGGCACGTTAGTGCTGACTTGTAAAGACATACTCCGTAATTCAAATCAGATCTTATCCGATCCATTCAGATCAGATTAAATTTAATCAGATCAGATCATATCAGATAAAAATAAAAAATATCAAAAATAATATTAGTATATTTTGTCAATCATTAAATAATAATTATTTTTTAATTAAATCATATCGCTTTAATTAAAGTTGCATACACCTTAAATAATATTATAATTTTAAATATGATTAATATTAATATTGACATCCTTATTATGATTTTAGGGCGAATGGAGTATTATTATTATTATCATTTAGGGACGGATGGAGTATTAGTATTATTGTGATTATTATTATTATTATTATTATTATTATTATTATTAACGAGTAATATATAATACACTCTCTTCATTATACATATAGAAGAATTGATCATTTTGTTTTCACATACTTCAAAAAAACTACAGTGATATTGAAAAGATATTAAATACAAGTATTACGTAATTAACAGTTAAATTTATCAATGATTAGTTATTGTCAATGATTTTTTTTATTTTACTTCTTCAATCTATATATGAAATGTTATTTTTGTTTCATTAAGCTATTAATTCTAAAATAAGGTTATTGATTCTATTATATGTTGACAAATTAATTTAAATTTATATGAATGATCATTAATTATATTATATTTTAAAATTATTAAATTATTGTAATAATTTCAAGTTCAATTAAAATTATTAAATTATTTTATTATAATAAAAATTAAAATAAAAGAAAAAGAATAGAAAATAAAATACAGAAAAAGAAAAGCATATTAAAAAATACCTTTTTAGAACAAAGAAAATTAAGTCATGAAGGAAATCTTTTGTGCGTTGGTACAAAAAATGTTATTAATATATAATAAACTATATATTAGATAGAGCTCACTCTGTATTTTTTGGTCCAGACATATTCAAAAAGATTAAAACTTTTCTAGACAAAAAATGAAAATATCTAATTTGACAAATAAAGTATATGTTAAATTTTTTATTTTATTTTTTATTTCTTACACAAACATTTTTTTTATCTTTTAAAAATGTAGGTTTGAAAAAAAAACATTATTTCACACACAAACATTTTTCTTGTATTTATGAAAAAAAGAATAGAAAAAAGAAAAACAATAAAGAAAAATGAGAGCGGGTGTTGGCGCCCATTTCAAAAACTATAGGGGGCAACGAAGTTATTCACCTAATATTTGAAAGATATTCTTATTTAAAGGGGCATTGACGTAACAATATTAGAACATTGAGGGGTAACGTTATATGTTTTGAAAGCATGAGCTAACGGTGCACATTTACTAAACCACATCGGGTGTTAGTGTAATAAACTCATTTGATGAATATTGACAATGGAGAGCCCCAAGCGGCCTAGCAATTTGAGTATTGTTTCGAAATAATATTTTCGATCAACATTAATATTTTTTATTATATTTTAATGATATAAATTAATTCTAAAAATACTAAGCTAAGGTAACTTTATCAAAATACTAATTCTAATAACATCTGGTATCAAATGGGGGCGTTGGTCATTTCTCCCTTTTCCCTTTTACCTCTTTGGTGGACTCAAATACCAAGATTGCGGTTTCCAACTAGAGTCAATCCAAGCAACGCCATGAGAAAGTTGAAAAGGGAAATTCCGCAGGAGGATCTTCAACTAAAGTCAGCTATTCTACTTCATACTCCCTATTGTTATTATTATTATTATCGTTCTCTGTATCTACACGCAGTGCTCATATCAAATCCCCGCCTTCCCTTTCTCTCGTTCAATTATAGTTCGGTTTAATTTCTTTGACTGGAAATCCTGATCAGGGTCTTTGTTATCATTGTCTGCATTTCGATTTGTCTCTTGACAGCTCAGCGTTAAGCTATTATTTGAAATAAAAATTGTCTGCTTCAGAGATTGAAGACCTAAATCCCGGGTAATCAATCAATCATCTTCCTCATCTCGCTGCCAATTTCGTTTTTTAAACTTTCTGAGCATCTGAGCATCTTATTCTGATCAATTTGAAGTTTGGGTTGTAAGTTATTGTTTGATGATCTGAGTAATCTCCCATCTTTCTTTTTTTTTGTTATATTTCATGCTTTTTGTTTTAGAAACTGATGTGTTTTCACAACTGAAAGTCCTAGTCCAACTTGCTTTGAATTGAAGAAATGAAGAAGCACGACTTTTCAATTTTCATCATTGCTCAATGATTTTGGGAGTATAGAGTCATGCTTGAGTGATAAAGATTGTGTTCTTTTAGAAATCCATGCTTTTCCATAAAAATCAAATATTGTCCGCATCCAATTTTGAAACTCGTTTGGTTTATATGATGCTGGCTGGAATGGCTTCAGTTGCCGAATTTGCTTCAGTTGTAGCAGAAATTTATCAAGTTTTTGATTCATCACAAAATAGCACAACGTAATAAAAATATATTTTCTTAAAACAATATCTTAAACTAGGTTATATCTGTCGTTTTCATTCATTTCTCAAAGTTGGCAAATAAGATCTAAACAAAAAACTACAAAATTGCAAAGAAGAGGATACCACAAAGATGAATCCAAGGTTGGTGGTTGTATTTTATTTTTCTGAGAGTGCAATGTAGAAGAAAAGCCTTTTCGTTTCATTATTGCGATTCACATGAACAAATAATTCATGTTTAAATGGTTTCACCAGTTGACTGGACTTCAAAATCTAGGTGATACGTATTGATGGTATATTTTTTTGTTTAACCTCATCCAATGGGATGCTACTTCTCCTGAGGTTGTGGAAAACATTTTGATCAGGAATACTCCAGCCATGGAAGATTCATCTTCAAAGACGGTTGAATTTCTCCGGGCACGGTTATTATCTGAAAGATCAATCTCACGGGCAGCAAAACAGAGAGCTGATGAACTGGCCAAGCGGGTAACTCATGTTTCCTTTTCTTGCAAAATGTGTGCATCTCCATCAGGAAAAAAAATTGCATGATGTGTTTTGTCGTTTGGGAATAACTTGTAGAAAATGGTGTATGGGAAAATGTTTTCTTGGAAAATAAGTTTTTTTGGTATCAATAATATAAATATATAAAATTTGATAAAATTGTAACTGGAAGCTATTTTCAATGTTGAAAACTGGAAAAGTAATTGTGTTCCTTTGCTAAGAAAATCTGTAATTATGTTCCAGGAATATACTTTTCTCTAAACAAACAGAGCTTCAATATTATACTACGTTACATATTCTTAATAAGTTAGTTTCTTTTAGCCATAACATCCATACATATGTCTGTAATATGTATAAAGGTTACAGAACTGGAGAAACAGCTTAGGATTGTCTCTCTTCAAAGAAAGAAGGCCGAGAAGGCCACAGAAACTGTCCTGGCCATTTTAGAGAACCATGGTGTGGGTGATGCTTCGGATGATTTTGACTCCGTTTCTGACCAGGGTACTGCTTTGTGTGAATCAAATGTTTCCGATTGTAAAGATGAGTTCAAGGAAGAAGAAGCTTCAGCAGAACGAAATTTGGAGATGAGAGGTATTAGTGGAGAGGCCTACTCAAGCTCTGAGGTTGACTCTTCTCTACCTTTTGGTAGAAACTTGTCATGGAAAAGTGATAGGTCAACTCCGCATTCTTTGTCTCGGAAGAAATACATGGATTCTTCTAGAAGGTCTAGTAGTTCTGCATCAACTGCTTCTTCATCCAAAGTTGCTAAATCATGTCGCCGGATAAGACGCAGGGAAACAATGTCAGTTTCTTTTTTATTCCTTCTTTTTAATTATAATTTCCTATAAGCATATTGGACTAATACTATATATGGGAATTTTCTGAGGAGAGGAAATTACTTTCTCTTTGGATCACCTCATCACCTCTTGAGTTTGGATTGAGGAAAGGCAAAGAATTACTCCAGATTTTTTTTCAGAGAATTATTTATTTTAGAGGGAAACGAAGTTAATTTTATAACTTTACTATTTGAATCTTCATAACATACAATAAATTTTTAAGATTTAAAAGTAGGATAAAATTGTAAGTTTAATAATGAATGGTGAATAAATACTCCTCTTCTTTCCCAAATACTCCAGCTGTCCTAAAAGGAATTTCCCACTTTCCTTTTTCGTCTCCCTCTGTCCCAAATTTATTTATTCCTTTTTTCTCTACCCTATAAACATTTTTCACTTTTCAACACTTTGTTAAATCTGTGAAGTCAAAGTGTGAAATTCTCTTTTGGGCAGAGTAAGATGAAGTATTTCAGTCTCCAATTTTACTTCCTCATATTTTTCTTGTCGAACATTATGCAAAGCTCTAGCATTCTAGTGTAGCCAACTTAAAAGACTTTGTTGTGCTTTCAAAAATATTTAAATATTAGCTGTCTTGTATTCTCAGATCAGATGTTGAGGAGTCGCACAACGAGACAACTATGCAACTAATGCAAGCTACTCGGGATAATTCAGGAATTACACATGCTCAAAATCTTCATGGAGTGACTCGCTCTGGTACTGAGTCACCAAGAGGTGACCTTACATGCCATGCTGACAATAGCCATTCGGAATTCCCTGCTTTTCTAATACTTGAAAATGAAAACCAAGAAGATAATGACAACGTAAGTAACCACACACATGAAGATGACAAAGATATGGAAAAAGCTTTGCAGCATCAATCTGAACTTATAGGTCAATATGAAGCCGAGGAGAGATTACAGAGAGAATGGGAAGAAAAACACACAGAGGATTCCAACTTTGTGCCAGTAAGATTACCTTATTGCATTAATGAATCATGCTGTCTAATATTAGAAAATTAGTAGACACTTCGGCTACAAAAATCTGGCTTGACATCTTAATGAATGAAAAGGATACCTTTTTGCATGAATTTATAGTTTTAACTAACTTTAGAAAATTATTCGACACTATAAACTGTAAAGCTCATGCATTTCGCACTAACATAGTTGGGATTAAGGTGAAGATGTAAAGGATAAAAGTGCATTTTTCCTTATTGGGGAATTTTGTATAAGAATCTTCAGCCTTAGAAGGATCTGCAGGAGTGGGGTGTAAGACAAAGTCAGCATTCAATAGTGCATGTCTGGATTCAACATCCAAAGCACTATTCCCATC
This sequence comes from Cuscuta campestris, assembly GCA_900332095.2. Lineage (NCBI taxonomy): Eukaryota > Viridiplantae > Streptophyta > Magnoliopsida > Solanales > Convolvulaceae > Cuscuta > Cuscuta campestris. Next base: position 361,199 of record OOIL02000242.1, on the reverse strand, counting down.
TGAGAAGCTGTTTGGTTTTAACTAGACAATTTTGAAAGCCTATTTGGAATACGACCGAAAGTCTTAGTGCTTTCACCCATCAGAATTTTATAGTTTCGTTTAGCTTTTCAAATTGACTGGAGAAAGTTTTAATCTATTCTTGTTCTCCGGTATCATCTAAATAACTGGATTTAGTGAATGGACATTTGGAAAATAGATTACGAGTAAAAAGTTTTAGAAAACTGAAATCCAACACTCTATATATGTCAACTTAGGTTCTCCTTGAAAGAAAAAAAAAGAATCAGACGTTCTCATAGTTTAGCAAGCCTTCTCAATTAGTGCTACAATGGTCTACCCTTTCAAAATTCATCATGATTCATGATCCTTTCTTTTCCTGGATTTCAGTAGTCTTGTTTATATGTGGCAGATGGTTTAGTACTGTCTTGAGAACACATTGTGCTAGAGCCTAGAGGATAATAACTTTGTCTGTATGGGACCCTACAGGATTCTTCACGCGATATAGGAAACCATTCAGATGTGTCCGAAGAAAGAGACGACATCAGAGCAGTATCTAATGATCAGTCTGCAAAGGTCACCATTTGTTCTCAAGACCTTCAAGACCATGGGAGAGTAGATGATGAAGATTCTCTGTCCCCGGCGTCTTTGCTAAAAACAAACTGCGACAACATAAGTGTTTCCCAATCATCCTCGCCAGAATTTGCTTTTCCCACCATGCCCAAGGAAAATAACCCCTCAAAGCAGACTCCATCCTCTTCTACATTGCTAAAGCCCAACAACACTTCAGGAGGAAAGTGCGAACTTGCTTTGGTTTTACCTGAGACGAACAAAAATGTCAGAAATGTCCTCGAAGCACTTGAACAAGCTAAATTCTCACTGAGAGAGGAACTCAACATCACCTCACAGATACAGGGCGGCAGGCCTGTTGGCCTTTTCAGATTACCAACAGACATAAACTTTGAGTCAACACCTCCAAGAACAGGCTATTCTTCTCCACCATTATTCAGCATGGCCAAACGTACCCCTGAAACTGCTTCTGATATATTCTCCCATGGGCATTTCCCGGAGACTAGACGCACGGATGCATGGAGGCTGCCAATGTTGGAGCCATTTCCCAATATACCCTCCTCTCCCGCAAGATTATTGAACTCTCTTGATCCTCGACCAACCACGGGCCATACTTTTCCCAATAACCACACTCTATTTTCTCCAAGTCGACTCTCAGCTACTGTTCCTGTCCGGGAAAACATGTTTTCTCCTTCTATGCGCTTCTCCCCTCATGATGATCGTATCGGACCACACACGTACAGGTATTAATAATCCTGGCCCTCACTCTTCCATCTTAATTATGACTTGTCACTATTGATTGCAGCTGAGTTGTAGATTTATCTATATGTATCATGTATGCATGTATATAGTGCTGTTCTATAATAAGTTGGTGCTGTATTATCATCTTAAATGTGTTTTACTTTGCACCCTTGTAACGAATAGAAATGCAGTTTCTAAGCAGGTAATAAAAATAACATATTCATATATTTGGTGTTAAGAAGTTTACAATATATTGCATCTGATGAGTGGATATGGATGGTGAAAACAGCTTAATTAAATTATACACTCCTTGCATTGAAATGAATGCCCGGCTATTTAAAAACATAATCAATGCATAACTATAAACACTACTGTTAGTATGCACTAGAGATTGGTCGCTTTGTATTCTCTCTCATTCTCTCTGTGTGTGTGAAGTCAATGGCTGAGTTCTTTAGAGTGGGCTGATGAGATGTTTATGGGAAATATAAAAGTCAGCGAGTCAACCCTGAACCCACACGCGGCTAAGAGCATTCACAATGGCAGACAATGTCTTGCCCTACCTAGTCATGTCATCAAATGTCACTCAAATCATGGCATTCCATATTCATTCCACCCCACTTTTCATTCCATTTGCAAGGCATGACTCTCTCATTTTTAATTTTTTTAAATATTTTTAATATTTTTAATTTTTGAAAAATATATTTTTTAAAAGAAGTGGACATGTTTTAATACCAAAATAAATGTGTAAAATAATTTTTGATAATTAAAAATCATTAAAAAGTACAAAAGTAGACAAACAATGACTTGCCAGGTTATGTTATGATACTCCACTCATTTGCCACACAGTGACTGGATTACTTTTTATTGGTTGAAATAGTCCATGTCACCGTGTGGCATTTTATTTTCGCCTTGTCATTGCTTATGCTCTAATGTTTAGGGCTTTTAAGGCTATGCTTTGTGTATCCCACTCATCTAAACGTAGGTACAAATGCTAAATTTGAAGTAATTTTTTTGAACGGGCACACTATTTTTAGCGGAATACATTGTATTTTCATCGGAGACACCTTCTTAATTTACGAAAAAATAAAATAGTACTCCACCTGTTTTATAATAATGTTCCAATTTTAGAATACGATGTTCAACAAAAGTTATATACTTCTTCCGTCTCTGAAACATCTTTCCTTATTGACCTTTTGAAAATTTTAAGTGAGAGATATTTTTGGGTTAACTTTCAAAAAATATTCTTGATGTGATGTGTAGATTATTAGTAAAAATGTATGATGTGATAGGTGGGTATGAAAAAGTAAGAGTAAAAGTGATTTTTTAATAGACAAGGGAACATCTTTTGGGGACAACCAAAAAATAAAAGGGGAAGATCTTTTAGGGACGGAGAGAGTATAAAATTTGGTGTAGAGTTAATAAATACGGAGTATAATTTATTATTTAAAAGTACTTTAAAAGTTCTACCAAACACGTGGTGACATTATTATTTTATTTTATTAAATAGTCAACAAAAAAGGATGAGCCACATTCCTAGTTGCCTTCTCAAATTCGACCAAATGGTCACTGAGAGGAAGTAAATTAGACTTTGGTGGTAGATTGGAAGCAAAAAAGAAATATGCACCTAATACTTGCAGAGGTCTCGTGCTTACCATAATTGCCTACAGTGCAGTTGCGAAAAATCGAATGCGGATGTTACCTCTTTGGTTATCCTTTGCGAAGCCTCCTTGGCACTCCTTGTTTTACAAGCTAATGACACACAATAACCCAATTCAAAGCCTACACTGAAACTCAAACTTAGGTAAATTTCTCAATGAATGTTGAGGAGTGACTTTCTATTACCCAAGATAAAAGAGAAGTTCTAACCATTGATGTTATATTTGTATTAAAATATTTATTTTTTTCGATATCAAAATCAAAATTTACTAATTTTGACCAAAAAATTCAAATGGAAAAATTAGATCAATCACAGGGAGCATTTCTCAAGAGCAGGCCTACATTCTTTTTAATTTTCACCCTTTAATTATTGTTATTTTTTTGCTCTCAGCTTAGAAAATCATTTTAGATTTGTGAGAATTGAGAAATGAGAGTGCTTTTTTTTATTCATCGTGGTTCATATTAATTATTATTTCTCCGTCTCCATTTTGATTACAATTTTGTTTTCTCTTTCTTCTCGAAAATTTTTATTTGTTTGTGTGTTTGCATGGATTATTTGATAAAATAAAATATTCTTATTGCTTCTTATTTTATAAAATTTTTGGTGTAGTTTAATAACATATAATTTTGATTTCTTATTTATACACCAATTTATAAATAAAATTATTTCAAAAATCGTATGATTTTACGTTGTAATTCCCATTTTGTAATCAAAATACAACGGATGGACTAATCATTTTATTGAGATTTTCATCTCATTTACAATAATTTTATCACATTTTTTAAAAGAATAAATCTATGTGTATCCTAAAGATTGTACTTCAAAATATTTCGCAAAAGTTTACACTAATATTTTGTGTTAATATAATTCCGAGATTGATAACTTACATTGACAAAATGGTCATTGTAAAATTTTGCGATCGCACTAAGATTTTATAACAATGTAACCCATCAAAATATAAGTAATAATCTTTGGGATGCGTTCTGGGATGCAACGAATAGCAAAAATAGGTAAATAACGTGATTAAAATTTGGCATTGTAATTAGCAAACATGTAATTTAAACTATGACAAAAATTATAAAATAATTTTCATAGTACATCCTTTAATTTAAACAACACATCATAATTTTTCCTAGATGGATATTAGTCTTAATCAAAATGCCAATACAAATTATGCCGTCCAACCCCACACTAATTACTCATTAACAGATGTATTTAAAAAATACAAAATGGGACAAGTAGAATTTAAAATTAATTAATGACACATGCACACATATGCCAAGTAGATTAAAACCATAATACCCCACAAATTAATTATACCCTTTTTGCTTGATCTTGGCTTTGAGAGGGTTCTTCATCACCACAGTGAACTCCGATTTCTCGCTGAAATCCACTTCGCCGTTTTCCGGGTAAACGGACCATTCGAATTCCTGAACCAGCCGGGCGATCATCAGGCTCACATGCAACATCGCCATATTCAACCCCGGGCAGATTCTCCGGCCGACCCCGAACGGGATCATCTTGATCCCCGTGACCCCGGTGATGTCCGCCGTCTCCCGGCCAGAGAGGAATCTCTCCGGGTCGAATTCTTCCGGGTTTGACCATATCTTCGGGTCCTCCGATACCGCCGGCAGGAAGATCTCGACGTTGCAATCCGTTGGGATGTCGTACCCGCCCAGTGTCGCCGGTTCGATCGCCGCGTGGGTCAGCGACATGTACGTCGGGGGGTGTTTCCGTAACAGCTCCATCACGAAGGCGTTCAGGTACGGCATCTTCTCCAAATCGCTCTCGCAGACCTTTCGCTCCCCGACGGCGGTTTTGATTTCCGGGGAGAGCCTCGATTGAATCGCCGGATTTTCGATCATCCGCGCCACCGCCCACTCGACGGCGGTTCCCGTCGTGTCGGTTCCGCCGTTTAGGAGCTCGGAGACGAGCGTCACCATCTCCGCATCGCTTGGCACCGCCTTCCTCCCTTCGATTTTGAGATCGAATAGCGTGTCCAGGTAGGAGAAGGACGACGCCGTTTCGTCCGAATTAGGGTTTCGCAGCGCGCGGCGCCGCTTCTCGATCAGCGGGACGATCGTTTCGATCTGCTCTGTTCTGACCTCCATCGCCGTTCTGATCTGCTTGGAGAAGAACGGCCGTAGAATCGGGAGGTAATCGTCCACCCTCGGATCGAGAACGATCAGGACCTTCTTCATCATCTGATCGACGGCCTCGATCGTCTCCTCGTCCATCTCGATTCCGAAACACACGGCGAGCAAGATGCAGAAAACGGCGAACCGGGCGTTTTTCAGCACCCAGACCGCTCCGCCGTTGGCCGCCGCCTCGGCCCGGATCCGGGCGACCATTTTGTCCATCGCCGCCTCCCTCGCGCGCCGGAACTCCTTCAGGCGGGAGGAGCTGAGCACGTTCTGCACCATGTTCCGCCTCAGAGACCGCCAGACCGGGCCGTAGACCGCGGCGTTCACGGTGAACTTGTTGCAGCTGAAGACGGACCGGGTCGGGGTTTCCCTGGGCCGAGACGCGAAAACCTGGCCCTTCTGGATCAACGCTTCGTGGACCAGCTCGGCGCTACTGATAACGATCATGGTTCGGGTCCCCATCCTGAGAGTGAAAATGGGCCCATAAATGGCCCTGAGGTCCCTCACGTACTGGAAAAACGGTTTCCCGGAGCGAGCCACCTGGAACAGATTTCCGACCACCGGCCAACCGGGCGGTCCGGGCGGGAGGTTGAGCTTCTTCTTTTTGGAAATCGTTTTTCTGGAGAAGAAGAAGAAGATTAAGGCGGAAATGAAGCAAACAAGGGCTGGGAAGATGAGGTCATAGTTTGTAGAGGACGACAAAGAGAGAGTATCCATATGGTTTCTTGTTCTGCAGCTTGGGAATGGTGTTGATGGAAGAAAGAAAAAAAAAGGTGGTGGTGCATGAGATGTATGGAGGGAGTCAACGTTCACTTCATAAATACTCTCCCTCCTAAACCTTTTTCTCCATTATTATTGAGTCAAATTTAAATCATTTTCTTTATCAGTTTTTGTTAGATATCTGATAAAGTAATACGGAATACTCCCTCCGACCACAAATAAACTTTACGTTCACTATTCATAGAGTCAAACTTTATGTACTTTGTTGGCCTATTTTCGTCACCCATTTGATAAAATAATATAGTCATGTTATCTTTAGTTTTGTAGATCTTTTGATATAGTTTTTTAATATGTAATTTTTATTTTTTAATTCTACACCATTTTTCATATAAAATGATTTGAAAATAACTTCAGTCAAACATCATAACGCGTAATGTAAAGTTTATTCGTGGACGGAGGGAGTATATTTTAGTCATTTCTTGTAATTTTTGATGTAATTTTTAAATATATAAATTTTATTTTTAAATTTCACACATACAATTAAATAAATTAAATTGAAATATAAAATCGATCAAACCTCGTAAATAAAAAGAATGTTTTGCGATAGAGGGAGTATTTATTTCACTTTTAAAAGAATATGGACAATGGTAAGACAAATCATACATTGACGTGACAAGCGACGTGGATGAAGTGACAAACTCTGCAATGGTAAAATATTATTTTTGTGAACTTTTACATTAACTTTGTTGTTTTTTTATTACAAAGAAATACGGAGTACTTTTTTATTTGTTTTATCAAAAAAATATTTCTACAATCTTACACAAAAAAGTTTTTTTAATAAAAAATTATTTTTTTCCAAAAAAAAGGAAGACTCTTCATGTGTGTTGAATTAGGGATTGAAAAAAGACTAAAATAGAAGTAAAATATTAAAAACATACCAAAATAGGAGTTTCGTGTTTTTATTCCCGAAAAAAGAATTAAAATCTATTTATATTACTAATTATGACCATCTATATTACGTAAAGTGTATATACGTACAGTGTCACATTACCGTAGCAAGGTTTTCTATTTAGGGAATGAAAACATAAAACTCTTATTTTGATACTCCCTCCGTCCCTAAATAAACTTCCTCTTTCGTTTTTTCTTTGTCCCTAAATAAACTTCTCTTTTCCCTTAAAAAACCCCTTTTATCCCTTACTTTTTCAAACTCTATCACATCATACCTTTTTACTAATAATCTACCTATCACATCTTATTTTTACACATCACATCAAGGGTATTTTTGGAAAGTCAACACAAAAATATCTCTCTTTTAAATCCTCAAAAAGTCAAAAATGGAAGTTTACTTAGGAACAGGGGAGTTTTTTTTTGTTTAAGTCTTGATTTCTTTTAAGGATTTCACGCGAGGCAAACAAAAGTTGGGATAGCTTCTTCTAAGAGCACTGGAAATACGTTTGAAGCCCTGGGGCTTCAAACCGTGGCTTCAAACCTTCTCTCTGTCACGTCAGCTTTAACTTACATCCAAAATTCACTGGAAATGGGTTTGAAGCCCGGGGCTTCAAACTGGGGCTTCAAACCTTTATTTTTTACATTTTTAAATATACATCTTCTAAAATTAAATTAATAAAATGCAATTAATTTATTATTTAATTAAATTGAAACACGAATAATAAAAAATACATTAATTAAATAAAAAAAGCGACAATATTTTTAAAAAAGATACATTAATAAAAAAGCTAAGGTAAATTGTATTTCTCATTGATCTCTCTTATTCTTTGCTCGTAGATCATTAGTCCAAACTCCGACAACGTCCCGGGGTCATTTTGCATGACTTTCATCTCGGCCTCCTGCTCCTTTAGCTTCAACTCTTTCTCCTTTAGCTTCAACCTCTCTTGTTCCTGGAGATTGAACGACCGAAGTTGTTCAACCATTGCCCGGCCGATTTCGTCGCGGGGAGAAGCGGAAACAGAGGCGGACCCTCTCGAACCAGAGGCAATGAATTTTGCCTTCTTTCTTCCGATCGGCCGTGGAATGGGGTCCTCGTCATCGGAATCCGCAACGTTGAAGGGAGGGATTTGATCGGTAGAACCGATAGTCTCGTCGACCTCAACCTCGGCGTCGACGGTGGATCTTTTCCGGAACGATCCGCCGTCGGGATTGTTGAGTTGTTGCCACTTCGGGGAACGACTAAAAATTCTCCAAAGATCGATGGGCACCTTGCCTTGTTGCCCGTCGTCTTGATACCGGGTCGTGGCAAGCCAGAGAACATCGGCGTCGTTCGTGCCGCTCCTCCGGGACCGGGAGCATTCCTCGTAAACTCTGATAAACTTTCGGACTTTTTTGTTGATGTGGCTCCATTTAGAAGTGAGTTGGTCCCGGGTTCGGTAGGAGCCGTCCTTCTTCATCGCCGTGAAGAATTTCTCTTCGATACGATCTCACATCGCATCCTTTGTTATCTCCGGCGGGCGTGATGAGTATTACCAGTGCTCTAAGGTGGCATGTCATGGCGCCCTATCACCACGTCATTGCCGTTGCTCTCACAAAAACTTTGTGGAGCATATGTGTATACAAAAATAAAATGTAGGGAGTATCAAGATATTAATAGTCAAAATATTACATTAGAAAAAATGAAAATCACAGTGGAAGAAAGACATTGGATGGAAGGAGTAATATAAAAATTATTTCATTAGATTTATATATCTTGTTTAAACGTTTAAACTTTTTTTCATTTTAATAATATACGGAGTATAATAAGATTGAGAATAAATGACGATTAGAATTTGTTCAATTTGATTTAAAAAAGTTAAAATAGACAAATACACTTGAAAAGCAAAAGATATATTATTAAAAAGTGATTTTAAAATTATGTTTCGAAATGCATTTATTGATTTTAAAATCATATACAATTTAATGTTTTTTTCTTTAATTTAATTATAGTAAAAAATTTAAAAATACGAGTGTTATTAATATAAAAATTCAAAATAAAAATATATTTTTTAAAAAAGTATTATACTTTATTCATCCTAAATTAAACTGTATTATTGATATTTGCATGGTTAAACTTTATCACATTCTGTACTTATTTTTACTATCATACTCATTTGATAGAAAAACTTTAGTTAAATATCGTAAAATGAAGCGAACAATTAAAACTAGGACGAAGAGAGTACTACTTCCCTCCTATAGGATTTGGCAAAATTTAATGTATTGAGTCAAATAAACAATATTTGATCATCAATTAGATAAGTACTTTACTAACTGCTCAGCCCGTACTTAGTAAAGTCGGTCAAACCTCGTAAATACAAATGGAAAGAACATTAAATTAAAAATAAAGTCGGTCAAATCACATAATACAAACGGAAAGAACATTATAGGATGGAGGGAGTATTAAATGTTGTTGGAAGTCGATTTATAATGCCGAAAACTAACAAAAATTGTATTCCATTCGTCTCTAAAAGATAAAACTGTGACACTCTTTTACTATGAATTAAATATAATTTAAAACAATTAAATATTATACAAAATTGATATTTCAAAATTATATTTTAATACAAACTTAATTTTACTAAATTTACATTATAACTAAATATTTTTTTTCATATTTCACGGTTAAAGGGTGCCATGATTTGATTAAAAATGTCAAATTGTTGTATTGTTTTAAGAATAGATGTAGTATATTTTATTGTATTATTATACTGTATAAATTAGATACCCCCTCCATCCCAAAATATTTACAACATTTGCTTTTTCAGCAGTCGCGGAAACTTTTGTTTATTTCTACGTTTTCATTGGTTATTTGATAAAATAAAATATTCTTGACACCTCTTATTTCGAAGAACTTTTCATTTAGTTTTTTGATATGTAAATTTTATTTTTTATTTCTATATCAACATGTAAATAAATTGAATTGAAAAACTTGATATTTTACTTTGGAAATATAAGTGTGACAAATATTTAGAGACGGATGAAGTATAATTGATGATTAAAATTAGTTATTATAACTCCAAAAAAAAAAATTAAATAAACCAATATGGTGACAAGTGCAATGAAACGGTGGTGCGAGTGTGCGACCCTAAGAAAACAAAAACGGTGGTGCCGAACATGGATTTACAGGTGGCTATCAAATTTCAATTAATGCAATTCATTCATTCACAGGAAGACCTTCCATTCACAGTTGATTTGTAGCTGCAATATTTTTACCTACCGCCTACCCCAATTAATACAACTACCTGGGGATATTGAAATTTTCTCTTTGTTTTGGTATCGATTGGCTACTTCCAAATTTTATATATAAAGATTTGAAAATAATTTTAGTGCAACATTCAGATTTTAAACAAATATCTTATTTTGAGAGGGTGTATACATTTTATCTGACCTGTGTATGACTATTTTTGAAGACTTGGTGTCATGGTCTCGAAAAAGCCACCAAATTAAAGTATGAAATTACTTAGGCAGTGTTCTGTTCAATTTTTTTTTTCTACTTACTATATATTGTTATTAAAATCGGATCATATCAAATGAGATCTAAACAAAATTAATATTATTACTTTTATTCTTATTATTACTATTATTATTCTTAACATTATTATAAATAGTATTATTATTACTTTTATTATTTATATGATGATTATAATTATTATTATTATTATTATTACTATTATTATTATTATTGTTACTATAATTATTATTAACTATTACTATTATTACTCCTTCCGTCCTAAAACTATCTTCCCAGTTACTATTCACACGGTCAGACTTAAATCACTTTCTTTACCTATTTTCACTTTTTATTTGATAAAATAATATAGTCTTGTCACTTCTCGTTTTGTAAAACTTTTAATGTAGTTTTTAAATATGTAAATTTTATTTTTTAATTTTACATCTACAATCAAATAAATTAAAATAAAAATAAAGTCAATCAAACCTCATAAACACAAACAGAAAGATGATTTTAGAACTGAGGAGGTATTATATAGGGTCTTTATAAATAGAGTACTTTGAATAATCTTGAAGTCCTAGGAATACTGTTGAAGTAAAAAAATATAGGGACCGTGTGATTAATAATTCTGAGGCCGAGATATATTGGGCTAGCACCACGACGGAGGCCCACAATGTATGTGAAGTAGAACTTTAAATGGGCAGGTCCAAGATTTGATTAACATGTACATGTCCGTCTATGTATATTAAACATATATGGAGTATGCATTTGTTTAAATACGGAGTATATTATTATTTGTATCCGATTAAAGATACTCCTTCCGTCCCAAAAAGATTTACACGTTTCAAAAAAATTGTGTCCCATAATCTCCTACCCACTTCTATTAAAAAAACCACTTTTATCCCTTACTTTTTCAAACCATACCTATCACATCATACCTTTTTCCTAATAATCTACACATCATATCCTACTTTTATCCATCACATCAAGGGTATTTTTGGAAAGTCAACACAAAATTATCCCCCCCTTAATTTCAACTTTAGTCAAAATGAGTAACACTTTATGGAACGGAGGGAGAATTTAATTGGTAAGCGGATGCAAAACAGACCAAGACCGATCCGGAACATGGTCAAAATGGACTCAATCCGGTCCCTTTTCGATCCAGTGCCTTGTCCTCAAAGTATATGTCTCTGATAAAAGAATATTATTTATAATCAGGGGAAAATATTCCCTATATTTTTTACGTAGTAATTAATCCCTTACAAAAAAAATTCTAGCCACTAATTTTTAAAACATTTGATGTAATTTTTTCTGAAGTAATATATAATTTTTATTTTTTATTTATATGAATTTGAAAACAATTTGAGTCAAATTAAATATGATAAAACGAACAAGAGTCTTATTTTGGAAAGAAGAAAGTATTATTATTAGGGAATAGTACTCGATCTTGTGAATAAAACAAAGAATGCAATCTTTTTTCTGCTTGAATTGGTGAACCTATATATGTCCATCATGCAATTGCTTATGTTTATATACGGAGTAGATATATACATAGAACATTATTGGCTCAATAAGATAATATAATTAAAGAGATTTATAATAATGGTATAAATAAAGCTAAAGCTCATTTTGAGGAGTGGTGGTCGTTAGCTTCGCCAATGGCAAGAACGCCAGTGGGGGTCACAAGAAGTTTATGGTCAAGACCACGTGATGGATTTGTGAAGGTTAATATTGATGCATCTACAGGCTTGATTGACGATATGATGGGAGTGGGTTTCATCTCTCGCAATGACCTTGGAGTTTTTTTGGCGGCTAAAAATAAATCTTTTAGGGGCAGCTACGGTCCCAGGGAGGCAGAGGCGGTGGCAGTTAAAGAGGCCCTTAGTTGGATCAAATCAAAAGGTTGGATGCAGGTAGAGATCGAAACCGATTGTAAGGAGGTTGTGGATGCACTGAAAAACTCTTTTGATGATTGGTCTTATTTCTCTTCGATTATTACTGATTGTAAATCCCTATTGGCTTCGTGCAATGAGATTTTTCATTTTCACTTTGTATATCGCTCTGCTAATGAGGCGGCGCATATACTAGCGCGAGCTTCTCATTCACCTCAGAGCAGGGGAGAATGGAACATTTCTCCCCCCTGACTTCATCATTTCATTAATATAATTTTTTTCCCTTTGCTTCAAAAAAAAAAAATAATAATAATGGTATAAATAAAGCCCAAGCTCAACAACGACAAGCACAGCCACAAAGGCATTCATCAGCCCACTTCCCAGCGTCAGCGGCGGTGGTGGCGGCATTGGTTGCGCCGCCGCCTTGTCTCTCTTATTATCGGCGGCACTGTTTTCATTATCCTCAGTGCCAACATGCTTCTCTTGGCTCCCATCAATGGCTGCCGCCGCTTCACCATCACCATCATGAATTAGTGTGGGTTTCTTCTTCTGTTCTGTTGGGATAATAATCTTTAGCTGGAATGTTAATGGTGAGGATGGCGAGTGATCCAGGAGAAATAAGTGTATCATCAAGATGAATACTGTCCATGTCTTCACAATCCTCTGGAATTTCGAAAACGAAGCCACACATCTTTATACTTCCCCTCTACTTTCTTTTCTCCTACTACACTCACTCTCCCTTTCTCTTTGTCTATTTCCATTTGTATGCTCTCCCTCTTATAAACACCTGCATGCATGTCCTTTCCATCAAAACCACATATTTACATATATAATTAAAGAATAATTCTATAATTAGATCTTATTATCAAATACTCCACCCGTCCATTAAATTCTATAATTAGTCCTTTATAACAAAGAACTTTTTATATTTAGATCTTATTATCAAATACTCCACCCGTCCCTTAAACTCTTATCCTATCACATCGTACCCTTTTACTAATAATTTATCCATCACATCTTATTAGTTTTACCGTCACATCAAGAGTATTTTTAGAAAGTCAACACAAAAATATTGCTCCTTTAAATATTCATAAAATCAATAAGGGGACATATTTCAGGGACGGAGGTGGAGGAAGTATTAGGTTTGTGATTCTTTTTTATATGGACACCTTTTCATGGATATGGAAAGTCTTTTTTTGTCATGTTAGAGTTGATTAGAAGGCTAAAAATATAATTTCACACAAATCCTATATCTGGTGATGATATATTCTGTTGTCGGCTTTACTGAGCAAAAACATTAGGATTTTTCTATGGTGCCCTTACTATCTACCCTATCAACTACGGGCAAGGATGTCCCTCTTAAAGCTCTTATTTTTTGATCAATTACTCCGTATTAATTTATAAATTTAATAAATTATTTTTTCATTATGCCATTCTATCCTCCCAAATATTCCCTTTTATTTTAAGTTTTAAAAGGTAGAGTATTTTTTATTCACAATTATTATTGCTTTTTCTTACTCCCTCCATCCCACAAAACATTTCTTAATTTGCATGTCACAATTCCATCTTCTAAAGAAAGTAAGACAAAGAGATACTACGTAATATTTTTATTAATCTTAAATAAAATGAAAATTTTACATAAATAAGCCATCTTTCTTTTTCATCCCGCACAGATTTTCACTCATTTCTCTTTGTTCATTCCAAAAAATTGAATTTTATTTTTTTTATTTTTCAATGTTTTTCTTGAACTATGTGAAAATCAAATAATGCAGAAGTTTTTTTATGAACAGAGGTAGTATAATTTGACATAATCTGACATACGCATGTTTAAAAATTAACCAATATAATGAAGTATATAATTATTTGGAGGGAAAGGAAAAAAAGAGCATTCAATATTTAGTGGCTTTCAATAATAATGAAGAGAAGTAAATTACTACTCCCTTTGTTCTCTATAATACTACATCTTTCATTTTTTCTCTTTCACCAAACTACTTCCACTTTATATCAAAAAACCACTTATACTCCTACATTTTCTTACTCTACCAATCACATCATATTTTTTCTCTAATAATCTATTATCTATCGAATTTTAATTTTACCCATCACATCAAGAGCAAATCTGAAAGTCAACTACAATTTAGTATATCCTTATTTTGGCACTTAGTCAAAATGAGAACTATTTTCAAGAATGGATGGAGTATAATATAAATGTAAAGAAAACAAAAAATTAGATCACGACATATTTTGTGATGGTCTGGTATTTTAAAAACTCTTGTAGTGTAATTTTAAAATTTCAATTAATAAACTCCATCAATCTGTCTAAAAAAGTATGCCACATTTTCTTTTTCAACTATAAACTTTTGTTTATTTGTATGTTTTCATTGATTATTTGATAAAATAAAATGTTCTTGACACCTCTCATTTTGAAGATTTTTCATGTAGTTTTTAAATATGTAAATTTAATTTTTTATTTCTATATATGCCAATATTTAAATAAAATAAATTAAAAAACTTGATGTTTTACGAAATGTGGCAAACATTTTGGGTAAAAAACTTGATGTTTTACGAAATGTGGCAAACATTTTGGGACGGAGAAGTATAATTTAAGCAACCCCGCTTAGCTAAAGTGCATATATTGTTCATAATTTAAAAATTTATAAAGTGTAATGGTAACTAGATTACTTTGCAAAAAACAAATAAATTAAGTTCTTATCATTTAATAAAGTAATTAAGAAGTTAAAATTAGTGCAAGTTAATGTCATTTCAAAGAAACATAATAAATGGAATATTCCAAAACCACAATTGAAAAAAAAGACTATTTTTATTTATGTCAGGCTTTTTAAAAGTTTAATAGTAAATATATTATTTCTCAGGAGTATATATTAAAGTATAATAAAGTAATTAAGAAACTAAAATTCAGTGCAAGTTAATGTTGTTTTAAAGAAACATAATTATAGAATATTGAAAATTTACATTAGAACAAAAAGCACATTCTACATATGTCAATTTTTCATTTTATTTTAAATTTATGGAAAATATTCATTTTATTTGAGATGTTAAGGAACCAACTCAACCAAAAACTCTAGCTTGTAGGTAATATTATGTCAAGAAACCAACTCAACTAAAAGTTCAATCAGTTAATGAAAGGCTTTTATATTCTAACATAAGATAAATAAAAATATTAATCTAATTGTTCTACTCTTTTTTTTTTGGAACATTGACTAGTGACATGTGAATTAAAAAATAAAAAAATTACATTAATATGAAAAAGTTTAAGAAAAAATAATAATGCGTGTGAGTCATAAAAAATATCTATTTTTTGAAACTTAAAGTAATCGAGAATATTTAGGAAGGTAGGATGACATAATAAAAAGATAATATATTAAATTAATAAATTAATACGGAGTAATTGATCAAAAAATAAATAATTCTTTTTAAAAATTTGATAAATAATACGGAGTAATACATAATGACATTCATGCCCATAGACTAGTATGTAAGGGCACGGTAGAAAACCCAAAGCATTGTTAACCTCTCTTGTACATTATGGCCTTGTTTGGGAAGAACGTTTTCGATTAGCGTTAGCGTTTTGGATAAAATTTTAATGGTGTAGATTAATCGATGAGTATCTGGCCCATCGAGATATAGAATTGACCTAATAGCAAGGTAATATTTTTAATTCATCCAATATTTGTGTAGAAACTATGACAATGATCGATTGCCATGAGGATATTCCCATTCCAAACCATTGAATTGAGAGCTGGGAAAGCAACTACGGAGTAATTAACACACCTAGCAAACTTTATCATTCATTTCATAAGGAAAAATTATTCCTATTGTAATCTGATTCGGGACGGAGAAGAAGTACGACTTTAGATCAATTCAAATTTGTACTGGATGAGCGTGTGATTAACACACTTCTAAACCTGGCACTTACAGAGGAATCATTGGTGCAACATATTTAAAAGTTCAGGGGGCAATGCACTTCTAAACCTGGCCGACTGAACTTATAAAAAAATAAAGAATGCAACAGAAATTGATAAACTTGCCTGGTAAACCGCTAAGGAACGTCAGATATATTTTATGCATTCCAAATTGTCTCTCTTGGTGGACAAACGGTTCCTCTTCATCCTTGATGTAATAACCACCGCCTTTCCTTGGCCACATAATAATTAATTAATTAATTAATTAGAGTTCTACGGAGTAATTGAATTGAAAGAAACGGGGAATTGTGATGTTCTTCACATGCCCCAAAAGGCCATATATATAGGCCTTGTTTGGATATTGACAGTTGGCTGTTGGCTGTTTATGTTAGTTGGTTTGAATAGCTGATTGAGTTAGCTGTTTTGACCGGCTGTTTCTGTTAGCAGTTAAATTTTAAGTGTTTGGCAACTTTAGCTGTTTATAGTTAGCTGCTTCTATGTAAAATTACATAAAAGGACATCCCTCCATTTATGTTAATTTGTATGCAATTTTTAATTTTTCTTGAATTTTCATAAAATACGCACATTATACAAGCAAATACTCTGGACATCCCTACATCTTTTTTTTGGACAAAAAAGGCTACTTCATTTTTTTTATAATTTAAGAAATGAAAATTTACATTTATATTTTATGAGTAGACTTTTTTTGTATTTATTTCATTTGTCATTCTACAAATAACAACCGCGCATGGTATATTTTATTTTACAGTTTTTTTTAAATATCATATCATAAATATCCTTCAAAAAAATCATAAATATATAAAGATACTCTACACCAACTTTAAATTAAAAAAATTAAATAAAAAATTACTCAAGACAAGCATCACAATCTGAAGTATCAAATACTTTTTGAGAAGTCATGAGCATTAAAAGTGACAAAAAATCATACAAGCTCTCGACTTTTTACTAATGAGATCTTCTCGCCATCAAACTAGAAGTAATATTATTACGGATTTTTCTCATTTCCTGACTTCTTATCCCCATCTCATTATTTGCAACTTGGTTTTCAACATCTTCAAACACATCTACGGGTACAAAATCAAGATCATCATCAACCAATTGAAAAGTCGGATCACCAATTGTGCTCATTCGAATATAGTTGTGCAAAGCAAAACACGAACAAATAATCTTGTTTTGATCCATTAATGAATATCTTGGCATTATTTGCAATATCTTCCATCGAGCTTTAAGAACACCAAAATATGAAAAATCTGCACCAACACATTCAAACAAACTACAACCAAATATTCTGTTTTATTTTCTCGCTTCTATTTTTTAGATGATTATACAACAATTAGATACGAAGTAAAAGATAAATTGTATGATCCTTGATTAGAGGAATTTTGCTCAAGAGGTTAATTGCAAAGGAGAAGAAACCACTAAAACAAAAAATAAATTAATTTTAGAAACGAAGAAGGGTGATTTAGGGTTTTAAAATTTTTCTCAAATCAAGAATGACCAATTGGATAAAATTGCAGAGAAGCATAATTCCCCACCATGGTTGATGTTTCGTTTTTGGAAGAACAATTGGAGTCAAAAAAATTTGGATGGTTCTACAATAATTAGATGTAAAAAACAAAATTGCAGAGAAGCATAATCACATCAAAATTGCAGCAATAAAACAACAAAGAAGCATAATTGCAACAAAAAACAAAATCACAACAACAAAGAAGCATAACCACAGCAAAAAACAAATTCACAGAGGAAAAAACAGAATCGGAGATGTAAAAAAAATATGAAAAATATACATACCTGGTGCCTTGATGAAAATCGAAGAGAGAAATCGCAGCAAGTAGTGTGAAGGAATCGTCTCCTTCTGGTGCTGCGAGGAAAAACGCAGAGAGAATTGCAGCGTAGAGAATCGCAGGGGTTAAGAAGCGGAACAGAAAACAAAAAGGGTAAGAAGCGGAAAAGTTTGCCAACTGCTGTATGAAACGCTCCTATGGTTGGCTTTTCATTTTTTGGCAGTTCGGTTTCAAGTGCTAAATTCAAATGCCATTACCCAAACAATTATTTTGGCGGTTTGACTAGTCCAATCAGCCATTTATGGTCAAAGATGCCAAATGCCAGCCAAACCGCCATTTACCAAACAGGGCCATAATATATATATACGTACTTGCCCCCCATACGTTTCGCGTGAAGTCCTATTTCGTAAAAAAAACATGAAAGTCTTATTTTTGTACTTTTCTCTATGTTTTTGTCTTATTTAGGGTGATTTCTATTTAAGAAGACTAGCACTCGTAGTTTGTTATTTTAAAACTTATTTGTTTATTCATATTTAGGGATTTGTTCCTTTATTTAAATATTCTAAATATTGATATAGGATTAAACAAATTTTTGCATAAATAATTAAATAAAAATAAAATAATTTAACTTTATACGGAGAGTTATTTAAAAAAAATATTTACCATCCAAAAAAAATTAAATTTATTTAGGGGTATGTCTTATTTACGTTAATGGCATGCGTGCATGTAAAGTGTTTCCTTCACATATATGGAAGTTATTCCAATTTCTTTTCTTCTTTGATAGGAAAGCCTAATACGGAGTATTACTTCAACAAATTAAATCACCTTAATATTCTTTTTGAGTTAGTGTTATTAATTATTATAGGGCAATTTACTTAAATAGGACTTAACATATACGGAGTATATCACTTTTTCCTAAGTAGAATCAGTCATATCTACTCTAACATTATTTGATAATAGAAAGTTCTAAAATACCATGCATTTGAGAAAAAAATGACCAATTACACAATTCAAGTAGAATAAGACTTTATTAAAAATGATTTGAATAGTCATTGAAATAATCAATGATTATCTAATACTTGTTGCTAATGACCAAATTCGTAGAGTCATTCGTATATCTAATAACTTCATTCATATAGGCATTTGCATCACCAGTCGTTATACAATACTTCATGCTAATGAGGGCATATATATGGAAGATGATATAGAATTATGTGTCATAAAGGGAATAAAACATACTTAGTCCTATTCATGAAAACATACTATGTTTTAGTCCTATACAGAGCAAAATTTTCATTATTATGGCGTCAATGTTTACATGTAAAATGGGGTAGATCTTCTCACATATTGAGCTCATAGCTAAATTTGCTTCTTTTACAAGGGCAAATACATATAATTATCAAATGCATTAAGGTCTATAAAATAATTATGAATCTAAAAATCACAGAAAATTTTGTCATTCTTTTTAGCTTTCAAAACATGGAGTTTAACAAGAAGGTAATCTTTTGTCCTATAAAAAATATGGATTTATTTCCATGATGTAAAAAAATACTTCATCTGTCCCACAAAAATATTTTATACTCGGTAATTTTTTTCGTCTGTTTAAAAAAAGTTACAGTCTCCATTTACGAAGAACTTGTTGTGGTCTATATTACTCCCCACAAAAGTTACATTATGTTCAAGCATACAATTTTGCTTTTGGTGTAGGACAAATAAAGTGGAGTATTAATAATTGAAAAGTTCGAGCAGTGTGTGGCGTAATTGGAGTATTAAAAAGGTCATGTAGATTTAAAGGTTCTCAATTAAGATGAAAGAAGTAATGGCCAACTGCGTAATTTTATAGTGAATAAACAAAATTTTTAGATTCTTGAGTCTTGACCACTACACATCATTGACAAAGAAAAACTTAACTACCTAAGAGTTTCAGGTCGTGTTACGTTCACGAAGGTTTCAACTTCTTTCACGGGATTTCAATATCTTTATGTCTCTTAAACTAGTATCACACCCGTGCGCTGTACGAGTTATTTTTATGTTATTAAATACCTAAGAGTTTCAGGTCGTGTTACGTTCACGAAGGTTTCAACTTCTTTCACGGGATTTCAATATCTTTATGTCTCTTAAACTAGTATCACACCCGTGCGCTGTACGAGTTATTTTTATGTTATTAAATTCAAGTTATTTTTTAATAAAAAAAAGATGCAATAGAATACAACGATTATATTATTTTAAGGTATAAAACATTACTGTTTTACAAATTTCAAAAGACTTCTTTATAGATTACATTATTTGTACAATTTGTGGTAATATTGTATTCATTGCATATCATAATCTTCAACCCACTACAATTAGTTACTCTTGAAACTGCAACATAGAGTTGTCCATGACTAAAACATGTTGGATTATTGTTACAGAAACTTGTGATAAACCCTAACTGCTCGTAGCTTCATCATTAACAGCTCGTAGCTTCATCATGAATGTAATGGCTATGAAAGCTTTGTAAATGGATGTATTTATAATATGATTTTTGCATATGGGGTTAAAAAAATTATTCATTTTTCAAAGTGCTATAACAAATTTAAATTACTATTACTATATTTAAATTATTTAATTTATTAACTTTAAAATTACTATAATTAAAAGTACTATAATTAAAATGACACGGTAACTAATAAGGAGTATACAATTATCTAGTCACACGGTTATATAATAAATACCTTGGTTAATTATTACCTTTTTTTATTAACATTACTATAATTAAAATATACTCGTAGTAAAATATAGCCATTATAAAATATAGTCACTATAATTATAATACAGCCATTATAAAATTACTATTATAAAATTAGTATAATTAATTTGACACGGTAATTTATATACAACTATGTAGTCACTTAATTATTACTTTTTATTATTATTACCTTTGTTGCTAGTATAATTTCGGACACTTTAAAAATGACAGTTAATTATTAACTTTCTTGGTTATTACTTTTCTCGCTATTAAACGTAATTATATATATTTAAAGGATATTTAATTACTACAGTAGTTATAGTTCATTTTATATTACTATAATTTCGGACACTTTAAATTCTTACCATCTTTAAATACTTAATAATTACTATTACTATATTTAAATTAATATATTTAAAATTACTATAATTAAAATCACTATAATTAAATGAAACGGTAATTAATACGGAGTATACAATTATGTAGTCACACGGTTATATAATTAATACCTTGGTTAATTATTACTTTTTGTTATTAAAATTTCTATAATTAAAATATTGTAAAATATAGACATTATAAAATATATCCACTATAATTAAAATATAGCCATTATAAAATTACAATTATAAAATTACTATAATTAAAATTACTATAATTAATTTGACACAGTAATTAATATACAATTATGTAGTCACACGTAATATTAGATTTCATTAATAGCGTAATATTCAATTTTAATTAAATTACTATAATTAAAATTACTATAATTAATTTGACATAGTAATTAACATTTAAGTACTATAATTAATTTGACACGGTAATCACACGTATTACTATAATTAATTCGACACGGTAAATAACATTTAGTTACTATAATTAAGTTGACACGTAGGATTCCAATTTTAATAAAAACTTACACTTTCCAATCTTATAACTTACCTTTCTTTCTAGTATAATTTCAGAAACTTTAAAAATGACAGTTAATTATTATAAAAAAATAATTATATTAACCATAATTTCGTACACTTACCATTTTAACTTCACAATTGCCATATGTAATGGACATACTTCGTGCACGGGTTAAAAATACTAATATCACACCCGCGTGTTGCACGGGGCATATTTACGTTACTAAATAAAAAATTTTCTTCAACGACCATATTTAAAAGTGCACTTGAAAGAAACTAATTATGAAAGTCCTTGCAAATGATCGCATTTATACTATGAAAAGTTTTTGGCTTATTCTATTTTCCTTTTTCAAAATTTTTATTTTTAAAATTACAATGTAATTTTTTTGGCCAAATTACACGGTTGGTGTTACTTACCATTTCAACATTCCTTTTTTAACTTAAATTTTTAATTATCAACGTGTATTTATGATTCTTTCTTACCAAACCGTATATAAGAAAAACACTTTATTTAAAATACCTAAAAAGTATAAATG